>JAOEHY010037026.1:0-18693 GCA_025447955.1 Psilopsiagon aurifrons
AGTCATCCAACATGTTGTTGCACTCCATGTGGCAGATGCCATCACGGCGTTTCCAGGAGAAGCAGCGGCCGGGCCGGGCCGGCGCCTCCTGCCGCCGCCGCCGGGAAGAAAGTGGGGCGGCCCCGCTCCGGAGGGTCCCCGCGCTCGGCCTGGCGCCCTGCCTGGGGCCGGCAGCCCCGCTGGCTGCTGCGGCGGAGAGCAGCGACCCCGGGACTGCCTCGCTGCCGCTCCCTCCCCTGCTTAAATTTCAGCAGCTTCTGTTTTTTTTGCCTCGTTTTCCCCCGCTCTCCCCCTGCTCTTCCGCTCCCCGCGCTGCGCTCTCCCAGCACCAGCCACCTAGCGGGCAGAGGCGGGAGGAAAATCCCACCCGCCGACCCACGCGGCCCCGCCGCATCGCCTCCCGCCGCCCCCCGGCCGCCCCCGACACTGCCACGGCCACGCATCTCCTGCCCCGGAGGCCGCTCCCGAAGGAGCGAAGCGACGGGAAAAGAAGGAGAAGGGGAGGGATGGGGCCACGCAGCAAAATGTGAGGCAAAAAAAGTGAGAGCCAACTCATCCTCACTGGACTCTGAATGCAAAGTAGCGCGGCTGCAGAAGTGGTCAGAAGGATAGATCGCCTCTGCTGTGAGGAAAGGCTGAGAGTGCTGCGGTTGCTCAGCCTGGGGAAGAGAAGACCTGGGGAATCCTTACTGTGTTCTTTCAAAGGGGGCTCATAAGAAAGATGGGGAAAATGTGTCTAAAGTTATATGCAGAGTTAGACTGAATCGCTCTTTTCAACTCAAGAAGCTATACACAAGCAATAGACTCAAGTAGCTGATCAGGCCCTCCTGGCTTTCTCCATCCAGGATCCTTGTGGTGGGTCCTGCCTTGGATGCCGAAATCGTGGCAGCTGAAGAAGAGGAGTTCACTGCTGCCCTTTGCCTTCCGGCCATGATGACAAGCTTACAAGTCAAAGCCAAGGACAACATCCCCAAAAGGCATGTTGTTTTGACCATGACCATGCATGAAGCTGAGGTTTCTTGCCCAGCTCCCTCAGGGAGGGTGGCTGGGTGTAAAGCTGCATGCTTTAATTCCTGAGGTAGTGCAAGGAAAAGCAGGATCAAGCAGGCATCAAAGCTGTCACCACCCAAGAGGATCCTTAATGAAACCCTTAGTGAAACTGAGCAGCAACACACAAAATATTCTGCTCGTAACATACTTCAGGGCAAAATACAGCTCTAAAATTGGAAGCTGCCTTGTTCTGCAGCCAACACAAGAAGTTTTCCAAGGGGCACCTATGGAGGGGAGAGCGGGTGGCTTGCATGAGGTATGGGTGGTCTGAAGGCATCCCTGGCGGCCACTCAGCAAAAACTAGAGATCTTGATTTAGAAGCAGTCTTTATGGAGATAATTTCAAATCCTTTTTCCCTCTCAGCTTTGCTCATGTTGTTTCCAGTTCTTTGGGGCTCTGGGCCATGATCACCCACATAGCCTGGGTACCCTCACTCTTCCTGAGCCTGCCCCAGTTGGACACTCCAGAGGGTTTCCATCCTTGCAATAACACAGTGTGTTACGGAAAAGCAACCTTCAATGAACAAGACCTTTTGGAATGGCCTGAAACCCTCAGGATCCCTTCCCTGTGTAGACTTGTGGGAGGGTCAGCAGGGAGCTGCATCTCTTTCTACCCCTCCCTCTCCCAGCACAGCCCTCCAAAACTCATGGACAGAACATAGCCGATGCCCACTTGCATCCCTGGGCTTTGAGCATCCCTGCCATTCCCCCTGGGTGTGCAGGGTGATGGGAACACTGCCTTGCAGAAGAAGTTTGGGAAATGGCATTTATTCCTTCTTCCACCAAGAAAGACTGTTGAGAAGCTCTTATGCAGAGCTACATGCACAAAGCAAAACTGCCTCTTGGCAGCAGTGATCCTTACATGTGTGCAAAGGAATGAGTTGCGGCTCCCAACCTGAATTAGCAAAAAATTAAACATATGTCTCCATTCATCCAGGCAAGGAATTAGATGTCAATCCTTCCTGATTCCATCTATTTCAATTACAGCCAAGGGCAGGCACTGTTTCCCCAAGCAGAGATCCTGGGAAGGCTGAATGGCCCTGGAGAGGTCTCCAACCCACACAGTTTTTTCTGGGCAGTGAAGCAACCTGGGCACTGTATCCCCAGTGAGCTCCATAGCGGGGGTGCTCAGAGCCTTGGCTGGATGCTCAGGGCCATGGGAGGATGCCTGGGGCCCTCAGGAGATGCTGGGCCATGTGGTGATGATGCCTGGGGCCATGGGGGGGCTGAAAGTACCCTGAGTCACTTCCGCAGAAACTTGCAGCACACACAGGGCTGCGGGTCCAAGAATAGTAAGAGGGAGCATACCATAAACTGGAGCAATATTAAAAAAGATTTGACTGTAATTACAAAAGCAATAAACCCAAATCTTTAAATCCAATCAAAGCCGCAAAATTATCTGCTATCATGTAATGGCTGAATGGAGGTGAGCACTGGCAGGGGTGTGGTGAATAGCCAGAAAACAGCCCTGCAAAAAAACCCTGAGCTTTGCAGCAAGGCAGCCCAGATGCTTTATTGGTCCGTAGCACCAAAGCTTCAATCCTTCTGGCGATGGGCACAGAAAGCCTGTCCCCAGCTTGCTGCAAAGAGCTCCCTAGTGCAGGGTTTCTGAGGGAGAGGAGAAATACCTTGAGATGTCTAGTGATGGGAAACGCCAGCAAGCCCAGGTGGGAGATGCTCTGGCAGCTACAACTTATGAGAGTGTCTTCATCTTTGAACTTGATGGTGAGAAGTAAACAGCCTCCCTGTGAAGCCAGGAAAGTTTGCCTTTATAATGACAAAAGTTTGTCTAATGAGTCATATGCAAATAATAAATACTGGTAGGATAGTGTGGCACTGCTGTGAAGTTCAACTACTGCAGTGGGAGGGTCAAGCTGACATGGCTGTATATGCAGCTCTCATTAGGAGATGAGACCTTTCAGGAAGCATCCAATAAACCCAGGAGCACAGGAGAAACCAAATGGATTTTTTTAATTTCATATTTTAAGGAAGGACACAGCTTTGACGCTGGGAGCACTGAGACTTGTCTCTAGTTGTGAGAGGCACTCAGGACAGGGCAACTCCTGGCTCTAAGTCATGTTCATCTTTCTCCATCCCCAGCCCCTCCTCAAGCATTCCTGGGAGGGCCTCAAAACACAGTTGCCCATGGGGCAGCACTGAAATCGGTCATTGCTGGTGGGGAAGCAGCTGCAAAATCATGCCCATCCTTGGGTTGCTTCTCCCCAGCATCCGCTGCATGTTAGTGCATTCATTCAACAACCCATAAAGACAGTAAAACACCTTGGATGGAGGTGTTGCTACTATGAAAGAAGCCATACTCCTTATTTCACCCTGATCTACAGTTGGATGAGCCACCTGGCTGCTGACATGTGCCCAAATACCGCTCTGAGATGGCCAGTGCCTGGACCCATGGGCTGGCAAGTCTATGGGGCAGCACACTGCCCCAGTGGCAGGGAGCTCTACCACCTTGCTGTCACCCCACAGCCTCAAAACACACTGCAAACTTGGAAGGCAGCTAATGGCATCTGTATTCACTGAGATAGGTGCACCAGTCTGCCTGGAGGGCAGGTTGCAGGCAGCAGCAGGGGATGTGGGCAGGCAAGGTGCAATGAGTAGCCAGGGACTGGGAGCTGGCATTGGGTTGAGCATCTCCTCCGCTGGCCAAACACAACACAACCTCTTTGCCGTGCCAAGATTCTTCCATGCAAACCAAGCTGGAAATCTCCCCCTGCTCCCAAGGCCAAGGCAGGGGGCCAAAAAAGAGGATTTATTTAAGCCCAGACACTTTTATCCTGGCCAAGCATGACAGTTCCCTGCTTGTAAATCGCACTGGGTGCAGTGGGTCATTGCCTTCACTTTTGCTCTCCTCCTCTGTGCCCCTGCACAGATGGTGCAGCAGCAAAGCCAACCTTAGCTGCTCAGAAATGCCCAGGACAGCCAGCTTCCTTCCTATGAGGGTGGCACTTTCTTGGTTTTCTCCCTTTCTCCACCTGTCTGGGATAAGCAATACCAGTGCTAACTCTTCATCATCATTAAACCTTTGTTGTCAAGATGAGCCCCTGCTTTCTCATCTGTCAGCAGCACCAGCCATGCAGAGAGCATCTCCATTACCAGAATAAATAGCCCTTAAAAGCAAAGGTAAGTGGCAAACAGCCTCTAGGCGCTCAGAGCATCTGTGCAAGCAGTGAAGCCCCCTAACACCTCCTGTCTAGAATCCTTCTCACAAGTCCCCTGCCTCCAAGGTGGCAGCACTGAACCAAGCATCCAGCGCTTGCTTCAAGGAGCAGCTTTGCACACTTGCAGACAAATAGCTACATAAACAGGCACAGGGAAAACAGGCACCCAGGGGACATTGGTCCAAGGATTTTAAACCCTGATTTTTATTACAAAGAAGTGTAATATACTCTTGGCACAATTACTCACATGGGGCAGCCAAGTGAGAAGAGTTTCCTTCTCCCTGTGCCCAAGAAGCCATCCCCCAAAAACTTGTCTCCTTCCTCCCATGAGAAGGTGGTGCCTCAGGGGTGCCCCATACCTGGGACACATTCTGCTGGGGACATCCTCTTGCTGGTTGCATGGTGCTGCACTCCCTCTCCTTCCAGGTCCATGGGGCAAAGGCAGCTTCATGGCTCCAGTGGGACTTACAGCATCCCCCAGCAACATCAGGGCATTACAGATTCCTGGGTTTTTTCAGAATGCACAATGCCCTCTGCACCAGTATTGCCAAGCACAAGGCTTTTAGGTGTTACATAAATGTATTAAAGTAATCAAAATCCACATTCAGGCTTTAAATCTGGAATTAAGATGAAACCCTGGCAGCTCCATTCCTGTATAGCAGCCCCAAGGCTGTCCTACAGATAAAACAAAGAAAGGATCTTTAACCCGTGTCTCTACCTTGGGATAAGGCTATGCCATCCTACCTTTACCAGCAGGTTGGGCACATCCTAGATACTTCACGTGCCCCCCTTCAGCTTACTGCTGCAGAGCTGATTTTCTGCAGGAATCACCACATACCTGGAGCTTGCGTGATGGTAAAGTCATGCTTATTTCACAGCAAGGTAAAACTGCGCCAGAGGCAGCAAGAGTAAGGCAGGAATTACAGGGATGGCTCAGCCCTTTGACCATCCAGACATTGCCATTGCCAACAAAGTGGGGCTGGGGGTAGCTTGCATGGTCCTGCCAAGATGGGGGTGCGAGGGGGCCACTGCTTTGCAAGGAACTGGCACATGGGTATTGGCACTTCCATCACTTGGCTGCACACAGGTTATTAGGAAAAGAAGATGATAAATAAAGATAAATGGAAGAGAGCTGAGCATGCCGGCAACCCTTCTCCATCATTCCTTTTCTTCTCTAAAGCAGATCAAATTATGACCTAAAATCACTGAATACATATTTTATTATGTGGATAATTTAAAGGATGAGGGTGAGACAGAGAATTCATAAGGTACAGTCATGTTAAAAGACAAAGAGATCCCATTAATCTTCTATGGGAAAAAAAAGGAGAAAAGGGGGGGGGGCATAGGCTGTAATCGATGCTGCCCTCTCCTCCAGCTTGCTCTGGATGAGCTGGAATACACAGGAATATCTTCTCACTAACATCCAGACATGAGCTGCTCCTTAAAATTACACAAAACAGATGTAGCGCTCCCAGCTCTTCCCTTCACCAGCAATGTAAACCTATCATTTCTCATCACACTTAAAGACCTTGGAAATTAGCCCTCCTCCTCCTCCTCTGTGCAGAGCTGGGGAGCCAGGGAGGGCATTGGGATGCAGCCATGCCTTCTCACCAGCCCTAGGTACAGCTGCCTCATGTGATCCAGCCCAGGACATGAATCCCCCATCCCACTGCTCACCCGGGCCAGGCTGTGCTGGGGGCAGTGCCGTTGCGGTCTGCTGGGCTTTGGCCCATTTCACCCCAGCTTGGGCTCCTGTCTGGCGCCAGCTCAAGCGTGATGCTCTTATGACTTTGAGGGGTCAGCCTCACTTTGCTTCCCCTCAACCCCTCCTCTGCCCCATTAAGTCATGGGCTGCTCTGTGCTCCACAGATCAATCCCAGCTCCAGGGTGCTTTTTGGCCACCACGGGAGAGGGGAATAGCTGCCAGCTCTTAATAATTATTTTAGTAACAATTAAAAAATTGTAAAAGCTTTCTGTAAAATAAACCTACACAGAGGTAGCTGAGCCCTGGCACTGGGCTGAGGGAGCACGAGGGCTTGTCCACGTGCCTCTGATCTGGGACACCAGTGGTGGGACAGAAGCTGCAGGTCAGGGCTTCAGATCAGCTCCTGCTCAGGAACAGGAGGACAAAAGAAATGTGTTTTCCACCTTAAACCACCTAAATTATTTTATGCAGATTTTAACAAGTCAGATTAAGCACTGTAATCAAGACAAAGTTGTTGCTTAAATAAGGTCCCTAGGGACAAACCAGAGCTGCTGAGTGTTTTCTCTACCCGATCTTGCACATCTCAAAGGTGGAGGGACAGGCAATGGGATGAGGTCACACCTGCAGCAGGAGGTGCTCATCCTCCAGCAATCACCATCTGCACTGTGGGGTCCAGAGAAGCAGATATGTGGGATGGTCCAGTGCCTTCGCATCTCCACGGCTCCATCCATTAGAGCCCAACACTGCTTGCGGCTCCCTGAAGCCCCATGGTGTTTGCAATTCCCCTCTGGGAGGATCATGATGCTGTGGGAATTATGATGAGTTAACCTTTAAATGAACACCTTTAAATTCTGAATTAACTCCCTCTGAGGCTGCTCTCCCTGCTTGGCAAAGCTTCTGGCACAGTGAAAGGCAATGGGAAGGCCGGCAGGGCTGGAAGGGCACATCAGAGCTCGCTTGTTTAGGATTTGCTTTGAGCTCACACTGTTTGCTTGGTCTCAGCTGTCACATGCTATTAGTCACACCTCCTAAGGACAGCCTTTAATTCTTTTTAACCTCCCCCCCTCCCATAAGTCTCAAAATTATTTTCCTTTGCTGCCTGAAAGGATTTTTCTGAGACCAAGTGACAGTGTGCTCCCCAGTGCTTGGAGAGGTGGAGGCGCCGAAGGATTTCAGGGAACATGACAGGGTTAGACATGCTGATGGAGCTCACATCCCTCTGTGACTCATGCAGGTGTCCAAGTGAAAGCCAGTTGCATTGTTCCCCATTGCCAAGTTTTGGGAGTCAAACAAGAGCATTTAGGTTATTACACTGCTCCAAACAGACAAGGGAGATAGCAGCGCCTTTAGAAGGCAAAACTGGGAGAGGAAAGAAACGAACCTGTGCCTCTCTCTGCCTTTGCCACTGCATGGATCAGAGGATTTGTGCAAGCCACTGTCACAGATGAGACTGTTTTTTCCCTCTCTCACTCCTCGATGAGCTATTTTGCACTGCAGCCTGCTGATGGTAACAGGCATGTTGTACACACTTGCTACTAGATTAAAAGTGACTGATAGGTACGCAGAGCCCTCCTTCACCTGAAAGGCTCATGAAGCAGGGAACCCTGTGAGAACCTGAGGTCTTAGAACAGAACCACCTTACCCCTTGCAATGCAGACCAGTCAAGGAAGGTTTGTAGTTGGTTTTCTTTCTTAGTTTGTTTTTAAAAAATGTAAAAACCCCTCACCTTTTCCCATTCCAAATATTTATTTCTGCTGCTTGATGTTGAGAGGGTGAATTCTCATTCTCCCCCTGCTGAGTAATGATGGCCAACCATTGGCCAGAGACAGATTAAAGATATGAAAGATAAGCAGAAAAGATTTAAAATTCTGGCAAGATCTTCTCAACTCAAATGTCTGGTTAACATGTGGAGCAGAGGAAGAAGTCTTGTTTTAGTACAATCAACCACCTAAATTCATTTATGAAGGCATTTAAGAATACCTAAATATGGCCTTGTAGTCGTACAGAGATAAGGATGAGAAGACTCTTGCCTCAGGAACCCATTTGCAGCTCACTCTGAAAGCAAAATGAAAGCAAACTATATGGTGATGATTCTTAGAAGGTTGCAGAGACTAGGGCTATCGGTGCCTCTCCAGAAGACTGAAGAGATGGGGTCTGGTCTTTATGCCACAGATACTGCTATAATTCACCGCTTCCTATGTCTCAATTACATCTTCCTGATAGCCAAACCCCTCAGTTCCTCAACACTTAAACCAGGTGACAGTCTCTGACCTCCTACAGATGCGCTACAAGAACTCTACACTCATGACAAGCGCTGCACATGTCCTCTGCACTGCTGAGGGGAAGGGAAACACCTCCTGGAAAGCAAGAGAGGAGGATCATGCGAGGTTGGCCTCACAAGATCTCTTCGCAGGCAGTGGTGAGGACTGGCAGAAGGCAGGATGCAATTACCTCAGCTGGATGCCAGCCAGGACGCTGAGGTTAACATCACTGCCTTCACACATGGATGCTGCCAACACACGAGATCGTTTCTTCAAGGCAAATGCTGCAATGAATACTTTACTTCACCCCCAGAGAGCTTCAGGTCTATGCTGGGTATTTCTGGCCTCCAAAATGCAGCGAGAAGAGGACTATTGAGCAAGGAAGGAGTTAGATTTGCCTTTCCAATTATCCACTGTCATTATGACCTTCCATAGTTAAACAAAATTACCCTAAACAAACAAGGCTTCAGCACTTGGGTCTAACGCTGGCATTAGCAGCCATCCACACTTAATGCTGAAGAGCACTGACATATTGATATTCATTTAAATTTTCCCTTGACCATCATTCTCGATTCCCTCCAGCACTGAACTTCTTTTTAGCAATGAGGCATGTTCCTCCTACTCTTCTATTAAATGCTTGAAAATTAATTAAAGAGGCTGTCTGGCCAGGCAGGGCTTTAAATTCCCTTTCTCAAAGAAAAAAAAATGACTCACCCAACACCTCTCCCAGGGACACAAGCACTGGAGACAAATCCATTCTGGAGCAGCTTCCAGCCAAGGGCTTTGCAACCCCTGTTCTTTCAAAAGAAGCAAACAAGAATAAAGACTCTAAGTTCCCACCACCTGCAACTGATTTTTGCAAGGAGAGCTGTTAAGTGCTGGAACAGGTTTTCCAGAGGGGCTTAAGTATACCCATTTCTTGCTCACAACTTGCTGAGTTGTGAACATCTTCAGGTCCTGGAAGCAACCCCATCCAACTTTTGAGTCAAGCCCTGCTCTGGGCAGGGGGTAGGCCCAGAGACCTATAGAGGTCTTTCCCAAACTCAATCATTCTCTGACTCTAAAAAAAGGATGAAAATCATTTGTTGAGGAGGTGACTAATTGAAAGAAATTATTGGCCAAATGCTATTAATCCCCTCCCCCCCATTACAGTAAGTAATTATATGCAACTTAATATGCCAAATGCAAAGAATTACCTGAAGGAAAGAAAATTAAGGAGATTAAAATTAGGAGTGTACCACTTGTGACAAAGAGACTAAGACAAAAAAAATGCCTAAACCCCCTTGTGTTTATGAGATGCTGTTTCTAATTAGGGCCAGACACTAAATTTGCATTTTATCTTGATCGAAACAGAATGAAAATGGAAAAAATAAAGGCAGTTGATGTTCAACTCTTACCCCTGCTTAATTCATGGAGTAACCTTACAGCATGCAAATTGCTGGGTTTTAGTTCTTTTTTTAAGACTGCAGCTTCATCGGAGTGATTTCAATTTAAAACATGGAGGACCTTCAAGTGGGAGAGAGAATGAATGAAGTCACCTGCCAGGCAGCGGTTGCGTAGCATGGAGCTGTGGTACAACAGCAGCTATAGCAGCAGTGGCTAATTGCAAAATAAATTAGTAAGCATTAATAAGCAAGCCAGAGGCTGAGAGGAACCCACACATGGAACCAGGGGAAGCTGCATGAGTGATGGCAATTGCTCCTTGCACCAGGCCAGCCTTCAAAACTGGCTGGCTGGGAAGGATGCCCAGCAGTCATGCAGCACCAAATCCTCTGAAAATGCAGCTAAATGGCAATCAAGCTAGTGCTCAGCAGGATGTGTCAGACAGCTGCCATCAGGCAGAAGGAACCAATTTTGTCTCCTCTGCCACAGTGACTCCGGTGGTTAACAGAATGGAGACCATCGGGTAGGACCTTAGAGAAGGAGACAAGCTGGTGTGCAGTCTTCTCTCTCCCTTCCTACTCTCCTTATACTCACTGGCATAATAGAAACCAGCACACAGCATCTGAGGGCCATCCACACCTCTTGGAGTTGAACATCATGTTTATTGTCAGCAGACAAGACTCTCCAGAAGCCAACAGCAATTTTGGTGTTCCACGCCCTTCTAGTTTTGAAGGAAAATGTGTGTCCCCTACAGCCCCACTAGAAACTGGTAATCAGAACAGAACCTATCCCCAGTTCTGCTGTAAGGCCTCCTCCCTACTTTGTTCATATCCTCAAGAACATCCTTATTTTTCTTTCAGCTGTGACCAAAGGATGTGAGAAGACTACGCAATCCTGGGAAGATCATAATCAGGCTTTTAACACCTAGAGGACATGAGACACTTTTCACATGCCATTGTTTACAGCTTCTTAGTGGGTGGACCAAGACTGCAGCAGGGCCTTGTTTTGCTGTCATGGAGAGTTCAGCAATCCCAGTCTCAGAGGTACCAGAGAGATACATACTGCAATGAATGAACACAGAGATTCTGTTTGCAAACCAAAATGCTTCCCACAGGTATCACTATCTACATTGCACCTTTACCACCCACAGCTAGGAAAAGATGCTACGCCCACCAATTCCACTTTCAAGCTTAAAGAGTTCTGGCAGCAATCCTGACAGCTCAGCATGACTGCTATTCACAAAGACCGTCTGCACCTTCTTACCAGTCCCCCACCATCCTGCCAACAAAGCAACATCGACTCAGCATCATGGTTTATTCCCCCTCCATATGTATAATTACGTTTATGCATGACCATTAAAAATAAGGCTACTTATATCATGGCTCTGAAACACATTACAAACCAACTCCATCCCCTCCCTTATTACCAACATTCAAACCACTTGGCTTCCATGGTGTGCAGAGAGGGGCAAACACAACCAGACCACATGGGCAATTAAGTGGTGCAGGCTTTGGTAACTGGATCTAGAAGCTTCCTCCTCTAGCTGAGATAGTCAAACACAGCCAGGTCAGTGGGAGGGAGATTGTTATCCCACAATGTCTTGGTGAGGTCAGTTCAAGTCCCAGGCAACTGCAGGTCACCTCATCTCAGTACGTTGCTGGTGGCAGGAAGCAGAGATACCCAGGCTTACATGGATGGAAGGACAACTTAATCCTCTCCTTTGGAGCTGCCCCTTTGGGTCAAAGCAGGCAAATAAGGAGAGAAGGAAGGAGGGAAGCTGCCCTTCTCTTCTTGATGATCAGAGGACTTGAGTTTTCAGAAGTGTCAATCTGGGTGATGTTTCTCAACATTTAATACATCTAAAAAAATAATTAATAAATCAAAGGAACAAACAAACCATATTATTACGGGATCTCAAAGTGAATTGCTTGCATGTCCAGGTAAGGCTTAGAGACTTTCTTTTTTTTTTTTCCGGAGGGATGAAGAACAGTCCAGATGAAAGTAACTGAGGACAGATGTGCAACTGAGGACAGCCCTGTGTGGTCCTGTAAGCTCCCTTCCCAAGTAAATCTGTTCCCATATGCAACAAGAGAGAATCTTCCAGCTTCAGCTTGTGGCTCAATAAATTTTATTATTCCTTTTTGTTTTTATTTAAAAGAATTTGTTTTCCTATCATAAAAATTAGACAACCATACTACCACCAGCAGCAGCAAAGTCTGTGGAGTTATTAATGTTGATGGCAGACAGGTCACTGGTGTTTCCAGTGTCTCAGAATGTCCTAAGCAGTCCATAAATGGAAAAAAAACCCAAACATGATGGTTTTGTGGAGGAACATCAAGGTGGTTTCAGTTTCTCGTCCTGCAGAGGATCCCAGATGAATATTGTAGCAGGACCAAGCACCACATCCCTTGAGAAAAAAACCTTCATACCAGCTCCAGTACCTGATTAGTAGGGAAAAAGAGACATTCAGCATAGGAATTGATGACATTCATTATCTCCCTCACCAGCATATAGATCACTATGACAAGACTGACCCTTCTGTTTCCATCCCTTACCCTTTATTCACCAGCATGCAATAGTATCACACAAATCGGATAAGCACTTGGTAAGGATTCCAATTTGGTGTCTGCTTGCACTACGATAAATTATGACATGAAGCAAAACCATCCATAGTTGCCTCATTTCCACTCATCCCAACAAACCAGCTATTGGAAGTTTTGTAATAGAGGGCAATATCTCTGATGATCCAGCCCTCTGTGCTCACTTTTCCTTTGTCCACACTAAGGTGGTGCAGCAGCCCTTGAAGGCATGGGCTAGAGTCAGCAGAAGAAAAGTGACTGGGAGGGCTGCCACGGCATGTATTAACCTGGTTTGGTTTTCATGGCAAAAGCTTTAGAGCTTTAGCTCGTGAGTACTGCCTGGCATGGCAACCTGCCCCCAGACTGCAGTTCAGTCGGTTTGTGCAAACCCAATCAAATCATCTCACCTTCCTCTGTGTGCTGCCAAAGGCAAATGGAAATATCAGGGTTCTGACAGCCCTGGCTGTTTCCACTTTTCTGTCTACCTTCTCTCATTAACAAGTAAAATGCAAGAGCAGAACCTCTCCTCTCTAATCATTTTCCTGTTGCAGCTGGATTGACTTCAAGACATCAAAAGCTTCAGTGAATTTTGTCTGTTTTACTAAGACGGAATTGACCAAAGTAATGAGCAGCCAATTTCAAAGCCTACTAAATAAATTGCATAGGAACAAGAGGCTACAGCATCACATGTTGCAACAGCAGGATTAGCCAGGCTACTCGTGGCCTAAAAATTAGCTAATAAAAATAAAAATGACATGCGGTCAAACACAGACCACTTGGGGCTCTCCCCATTCCTGCCTTTTTTTTTCATGTTGACTTTTCCCAGTAACGTTTAGACCAACAACTCTGGTCTGGCTCCAGAAAGCTGCTACTGTCACAGGGATGTGAGGGGAAATCAGGAGAAGGACCTCAGCTTCAAACCAGCATGTAACTTTGCAAACAGCAAGTAAACTGCTTCATAAGCAGCTACAGAAAGCTGGCAGGACTCTGGGCTACAAGCTTATGGCATTAACCACCAAGCCCAAAATGCATGGTGGAGGTCAATGTTGCTGTGTACAGCTTGGGATGGTATTAGATCTGAGGTTCTCCAGAGGATCAGCACCAGCCTGGGTTTGGGCACTGATTTTGTTTGGATATCTGACAGGCACGTAAAGAAGGACAAAGTCTCTTCCATATTACTTGATATTTCATGGATGGATAGAAATACACTGATGAGGCACTCAGGAAGACTTTAATTCACATGCTAAAAACCTAGCAAAATGTTGGCACAGGGAGGTCTGTTGCTTTTGCAAAACCCTGTGCTGGCAGCTGCTGTCTGTTACAGCCAGTCTAGGCACCAGGAATAAGCAAAGTGAGGGAGCATCCCTCCTTGTTTCAGACACTGCTCCAGCTGGCTGCACATCAGGAGCTCACCTTTCAGCTCTGCTGCACTCCACACTGGCAGCAGCAGCCAGAGGATAGGCTCTGGTTAATACCAACTGGTGAGTTAATGAACAGCCTTCACTGCCACAAGAACCAGTCTGAGCCTGAAGGGATGCTTGTGCCAGACTCCCCATGCTATCAGGACCCCAAGGAGCAGAGGAAGCATAGCAGGTGCTGGATGGCTGCCAGCAGCTTTTCTACACTTTGCTTTAACTGGGTTTCATTGCTGGTGCACTGTCTGCTTCCTCCGTCACATGCCACAGGCAAATACATCATTTAAATTACAGACTTCTACAGTTGGGATGACCTCCTCTAATGGCTTCTCCTGGCCATACAGTTTTTCTGACCTTGCTCTTTACTAACAACAGATTCAAGTGTTTAAAGAGGAGATGCATGAAATAACTTACCTTAATTGTACCCTGACTGTTAGCAGCAATCAGCACGTTGGACTCCTGGAATAAAAGAAGAGGTACTATCACAGTCTGACACTGCAGACTTTCCCCCCCACCCTGTTTTGGAAGCAGCAGCAGAGAGCAGCAGTTGTTTATACCTTACGCACTAGAAGTGTATCTAATTTCAAAAGGATTTAACTCTTCCCAATTCTAAGATTCTGTCAAGGCTGGAAGCCTTTATAAAAGTTATACTTCCTAGAAGAATTAGAAAGTAATAATCCTTAGTGCTTCTACAGAGCTTATAATCTCCACAGTACTTTACAAACATAAACCCTCGCAGTCTCCTTGAGATGTGGGCTAAAAATAATAACAATAATAATTATATTAATCTTTTGGCAGCATATGGACAAAAGGTCTTCAGCACCCTAACTACACTGACTTATCACCTGAGAAACCCTCTTTGTCTCTGTGGCCATGCAACCACTCCTACAGCCAAGAGGTTTCAGACAAGTAAAATAAAAAAGAGAGATGATTAGAGAGCAATAGCAGATAAACCCAGTTTGGAAGGGAAGATAAACAGAGACGGCTCCAGCCCTGCTTCATGCAGAAAGGCAGCATCTATTTACCTCCTGCCAACTGATGATGTTGCATTTGGAAATATCCTACTTGTCTGCAGATTAATGGTGTGCTGCATCAGTCAGGCAACCCCCAGGCAAAAACTCTGCTCTTCAGACCACATTCCTGATGTGACCAGCAACTGCAGATGCACCCTTCCAAACCAAAATTGTTCAGGCAGGGGGAAAACAACATTGTGCCAATAAAACTAAAGCATGTAAGGGTTGGAGTGCTGACAACAGCCGTGGGGGTGCTGAAGTTGAAGGACTGCTCCCAGACTGGTGTCCCACATGTGTCCTTGCACCATCAGTTGCAGTGTATGCTGTCGAACCTCTCACCATGAACTCTTCCCTAAAGACAGCTATCTTCTCTCAGACACATTTTAGAATTTCTCTCGCTACTGCTATCAATCCCCAGACAAACTTGCTGTAATTATCCCATCACTTAACACGCACATTTTTAATAGACTCAGTGACAAGAATATGCCCTGCTCCAAAGGGAACGGAAAGGCAGCTCAACCCAGCCCCAACAGGGTTGCATACTGCCACATGGTTTGTGACTTTGCACAGCCACCAGCTTTGAAGCGAAGGGAGAAAAACAGTTTTCAAGACAAAACCCCACTTGTAAGGTAAAAGTAGCCTTGTGATGGACCACTGGGCTAATTGCTATAGATAGATTCGTTCACCCTGGTACAATCATTAGGGGATTAGTTAAGACTTCTGATATTATCTCATCAATGATCCTCCAACTCAAAGCTCCTGAAAAGAAAGTATATCCTCAAAAAGAAGCACATACTTCAATTTCCATTAATTTAGTGGCCAAAAGCATCTAATCCTGTGAACTGCTCAGCTTCTGATTAATAACATTAAAATCAAAGCCCAGCAGGGGAAAGCAAATACAAATATCATTTGGGGACTAAAAAAGGGACTATGATACCTGATAGGATTTTGAAGGCAAGGGAGAGGGACTGGCAGGTATCTAGTGTATAACGCAAGAGACTTGAAATCCTGAGTACAGATGATACAGGGTTTGAATGATTCCCATTTGCACTGTGAGTGACTGTTAACTTATCCCGCTGCTGCAGTCTGCTGGGCTACCACTGTAAATGAACTCTGGTTGAATGAACAGTTTTACCTGCTAAATAAAATAAAAATGCCAGAGGCTAATGTACTCTCACTCCTTGCTCTTCAGAAGCCACTGTGTTTTTCTTTTTTTCAGCAGGATCTGAGCTAATCAGTGCTCTGCTGCTTTCACGCGCAACTGTGAGATGCAAACGGTAGCAGACAGCAGCAAAATTAGCACCAGATCTGCCATCGAACAAACAGTGACTTACTTATTAAGACACTCTAGCACTGCTTCCCTGGGAACACAGCTAAGTAAATCGTTCTTAAGCCTCTAAAGAATCAATTCTCTTCCTTTTGTGTTGCCTGTAAAACAGCCAATATATTCAACATATTGAATACCTAAGCAAGTCATGAAGTTGCTTACATCTATAGGTTTGTAACTTGTGACAGCCACATGCATGTCAAACCAATCTTTTTGCCAGGACACGCATTAATGGAGTCACCACATCCGCAAAAGATAACCACCACGAGCGCTTAACTGGCAGAATACCTACTTCCCCTACTGCATCACTACAAGCATCTGTATCTCCCAGGCATGAAAAACAGGGTATCACCATCCATTGTGGCTGCATGTTTTACTTTACCATAATCGCTTGATGTTTCTATGGGCAAGAAGGTTGAAAAACTGGCCTTCCTCATCCCTCTTCCTGTTGTCTGCGGGAGCCACAAACTCCAAAAGCAGAGGCAGGAGGCATGTTGGAGGTCCACCCCGACCACGTAGCCCTACTCTGTTCAGTTACTAAAAAGACTCTTTCATGCACGCACCTCCTCCTATGAGTGGTTAGCACCTGTAGCCCTTCTTAACAGGAGAGGCAGAGGGTGACAGCTGCCTTTGCTAAAAGAAAGTTGAAGAAAAAAAAAGAACGCCCCCCCCCAGCCCGAGAATGAAAGTATACTGCCTGGCAAGCAGCGGCATTCTGTTCCATGCAGTTGCTTATCTCAAGTATTACTGAACCCTGGTGGAAAGCCATCAACATGTGTAACCTGGCAACCTCTCTTCTACATATCAGGGCAGGTAAGGAGCAATCAGTGGACATGTGACAAAGTACACTCAGGTCCCCTGCAATGAGGTAACACGGCATCTCAAACAACCTGGGGACAGCTATAAAATTGACAGGAAATACTTTAGAGTTTTGGTCCTGTTAAATCAATAGAAAAGAGCAAGACTCTAAGGATGTCAACAGTATGCATTTTCTTGCCTCTTGGCATTACTTATGAATTTAGAGAGACTGACAAAAGTAGGTGCATCTCAGGAATCATGTTAAGATTAATATAGTGTGCAGGTCCAGAACTGCTCTAAGATGTTCCAGGGCTAAGTTCTGTACTAAGACTTATGAACAGCCTTCACATATGCTGACCTTTTCCTAGACTGCAGAGACAGTATTATGGGAAATCTAAAGGACAGTTCCTTGACACTGGAAAAGACTCCACCACTTTGTTATTGCATGCACACGTATCCACACAGAGGTTGTGTTAGGCAAAATGAACTTACAAATCAAAGACAGAGCAGATAGAATCACCTCTGTCCTGAACTTGACACATCCCTGTTCTCTTTGATCTGGGCACTGGATGAACATGTCTAGTCCATCCACAGGAACTCTGGAGCATTTGCCCTTAGGACTTGAAGGGACTTCCATTGATTGCACCAAAATAAGAAATTTCTGCAGTACATTCTTGACGGCAAAGAAAAACAAAATCAAATTTAGGACCTTCCTGAGTATATGAGATATATGCTACATTCATCATTCGAGGGAATTATTCATCTGGTGACAGCTGGGTTTTTGAAGCACACTGATTTTCTTCTCTTCTAGATGAGCCCTCTATTCGGATGGCCCTGGGGAAGCAATTTGTACAGAAAAGGGAGGGAGAAGAAGGAAAGTCTGGCTGACTGCTGGTATTCATCCAAAAGCAGTTGGCATTAAGAAAATCAGAAATGCTCTGGATGTTTTGTGAAGCTTGAGGAAACTCAGCTGAACAACTGAAAAGTTATCATAGCTGCTTCAGTGTCATAGGGAGTAGAACACAGCTGACATTGTAGCTCTTCCTTCTTTACACCTTTGTGCAAGAAAACACTGGGGAGGTGGGGTGCAGGACTAAATAAACATCACCCCAGATGGACAGCTGCTAAAACTACACAGACCTGTACTTGGAGGGACATGTGTTGATAACCAAGCAGACTCTACTCTATGGAGCAATGGAAAAATCCAGACAGACCCTCTAGCTAAGCTGTAAACCCTTTCTCCCAGGAGCTGCAAGACGTACCTCTAGCCATACCTACCTGCCTGCAGCCACAGTACTCCAGGAATTAAGCACCCCTCTCACCACTGGGCTTGTGCAAAATCACAGCTGAATATTTTATTGTTTTCCTTTTTCTCACATCGACAGCCTGCCACAAAGGGTCTCAAAATAGGCAAGATGTGCACAAATCACCTGCATTTCACGTGCACCTCACTGCCCTGGACTTCAAGAGAGCAGAATTTGGCCTCGTCAGGAACCTGCTTAAGGTTTTATGGGATGAGAGCAGGGGGGCCCAAGACTGTTATATTCAAGGATCACCTGCTACAAGCTCAAGAGTGCTGCAACCCAACTAGAAGGAATTGCATCCAAGGAGGTCTCCTGGCCCTCCTGCTGGATAAGGAGCTGCTGAGGAAACATAGAAGGAAGCAAGAGGCTTATAAAAGGTGGAAGCAAGAACAGGCAGCCTGGGAAGAATACAAGGACTTGTCCATGAAGCTAGGGACCAGGTTAGGAAAGCTAAGGCCCACTAAGAATTAAACTTGGTTAAGGATGTTAAAGATAACAGGAAGGGATTCTATAGGTACACAGCAAATAAAAGACAGGCTAGGGACACCGTGGGACCTCTCCAGAAGCTATTGGGAGAACTGGCTACCCTGGATTTGAAGAAGGCAGAGGTTCTTAATGACTTCTTTGCCTCAGTCTTCACCAGCAAATGCTCTGACCACACCACCCAAGTCCTGGAAGGCAGA
>JAOEHY010037027.1:0-11728 GCA_025447955.1 Psilopsiagon aurifrons
AGGAGCAGAGGGAAGAAAAAGGGGGAAGTGAGTGAACAAACTGCGTGGCTGATTTATGGCTTAAACCACGACAACCAAAAACCCTCAAAAACATCCATTTGTCACAATTTTATGTTCTAAAACCAACTTCAATGCTGCTAAATCTCATGAAATTATCAGAAGTCCTGTAATTATTTTTTTGTTTCTCTTTATCACGCAAATTTCTTTAGGCATAGGAATAGGTAAAGGATATGCCTATAAAGTAATATTATGTCAGAATCAAGGGACCCACAAGCACTTCCAAACTCCCACACTTCGGAAGCACAGCACTGATTCAGGTGTCAGGATGAGACCTGTGGACCACTCATTCCCCTCCTACCTGCTCAAAACATGGTCCTAATCTCAAGTCCAAGGTCTCTCTGTCTTATTCAATGTTTCTTCACATTTTTGAAGATGCGGAAGTCTTGACATATGCATCATTATGTTTAATGAGGCATTAAATCTCAGAAAAGATTTTAACAGTCATCCCATCCACAAAGAAAAATCTCTGAAGTTAGGTTTTCAGAGAAGATGGCTGTCCTAGGTCATATATAAAAAATACCTTGGTGAGATGTGGAGACTGAGCTAATTCCCTTTATCCAAAAGGTATACCATATCTACTGAAGTGTTTAGCATTGATTTTTAAAGCTTACTTCAGAGTACTATCCTGGTGAAATTGAGCTGGTTCTTCTACAGTCAGGCACCTGGCTATCAACATAAACTTCTTCATTTCCAAAGGCAGTTCGGCTATCAAGTGCAGGAGATAGAAAAAATGAGTATCTGAGGATATATGCTATATCATCCAGGAACAGATTTAATTAATTCTTCTCTGAATTCTTAAAAATATTTCTTGCACTTAAATGTACTGTAACAGCTAACAAATATTCATTCAGTTGCATGAACATCCAACTTCCTCAGCCAACACAGACAAGGTCAGATGAAAGACAGAAGCTCTGCTGAATAAGCAATGATGAAAGTTTGTGTCCTGAGAAAGATAACTGATAAACTACAGATAATTGAAAAGAGACACTTATCAAGCACAGCTCATGGTTACTTGTGTAGGCAGTGGGGAAGGTTCTACTTTGTAGGCATACTAGTACAGTGCAGTTTAGCTTCCTGAATAAGCACCCAAGCTCTGAATAAGCACCAAAATAAGCAAGTGAGAATTCTGTTGCATCAGGACTGTGCTGAATAGAGATTAATTAACCTTGCTATTCAGCAAAACTAATTTACTCTGGAAGAGTGATAAATTGCTCCTGGTCTCCAGGGAGGGCCTTTGCAGCACACGCACCCCTTGCAGCCCATGGCATCAACCAGACATTTCAGCTCACATAGACCTGGCTCAGGGATCATTTACAGTAACACAGACTGAAGCCCTCTCCTGTAATACAGCAGAGTTTTTATAAATTATTATGTTGATGCCACTTTGCAGCATAGAGAAGATATAGGATTATAACCTGCAGAGAGAAGCTCTGGCCTCACTAAAGGTAGAGGTAAACAACTCACTGTCCTGAACAAGGCAAGAATTTCCCTTTCCTTACAATGAGTCCCAAGCTGTTCTACTCAGCATCAGCTACTTTTATAGTCATTAGATTTTACCTCTGAATTCACTCCAGCTGGAATGTTCTGCTTAATATATATGGATCATCTCAGTCACATCTGACGTGCTCTGACTCTTTGGGTTGAGAGGCCACAACATCCATTTCTTTCTTATGATATCTCAAGGCTGGCTTTCAGAAAAGAAATAAAAGGAAAATTCTTCAAAAGAAATTGCAAATAAAAGATAGATGAGGACAATGAAAATACAGCCCTGGCTGTAATGTAACTGGGGCAGTTCAAGTTGGCATCTGTATATTCTGAAAAAGTGCCAGAGTAACCACAAGCAGTGGTGCTCCCTATTGTGCTTCCTTGAATGTTGAACTTCCATCATCAAAGTACAATTTGCACACTACTCTTTCATTTTCTCTCTGCATTATATATTAATTAAATATAATATATTAAATATATAAATACTATGTATTTATATATTTACTTATAGTTAATATACAGCTGATGGACAGAGTCAGGGCTCTGTATTTTTAATCTTTTTAAAGTAGTGCTTATGGAACAGTTAAAAGTCCAAAAGTCAGCACCACTTCATCTTCTCCTTTTGCTTGACTTATTGTATGTTTGCATACTTCAACTGTCAAACTGTATTTAGCCATCACAGACTATCCCTATTCTTTATTCTCATCAGTAATTTTTCTTTTTTGCATTTTTTTGCTTAAGCTCTTTCATCAGTCTTCCCTTGAGCCATAAATTTTAATCTTTTCTACAGTTTAAAATTGTACTGGAAGGGCCAATGTCTCTACATGTACTGCTTAATATCAGCATAAAGTTCCTTCTAACTCCTTGCCTGATATCAAAAAGGTCTGCCAACCTTCCATTTTATCTTTAAGAAATAATTATTCCAGCAGATACTTATTTAATCCTCTCAGACAAAATTTTTTGCTATACTGTTTGCTGTCTCCATAAACTCATATGGGGGGGGGGGTTGGTAAGCAACACAGCCTCTCATGTATAAAGAGCACTTTGATTTAAAATATAGTCTTTGAGTTGAGGATGCTAGTGCCAGGAGACAAAGTGATGATAAATTAAAATGTAGAAGATCAAAAGGTTATTTAGTGTAATTGTCTAGGCTTATATTCTTGCAGCTGCCTGCAATATATAGAGAAGGAGTTTATCAGAGACCACAATGGCTTAAGAATCCTATTTACCAAATAAAAATTATGTGGTCAAAGCTGAGACCTAACAGGCACGCTGAAAATCTGACTTTACATATACACCACTCAGGTGCAGGTTTTTTTTTCTTTTTTATAAGTCAGCTGTCAATAGCACCATTGCCTGCAACTTCTATGCCTCAGATGAGAGCTGTTCACAAGCAGGCTGTGAGGCAAGCAAGAAGCCTGCTCCCCTCTTTGGGTGGCTGCTTCATAGCCCAGTATTTGGAATTTTTTAACATTTATAACAGCCATGTTGTGGTTGAAAATTCAGGGTTTCTTGTTACCCCTTAGAGGGCTCATATGCATTTATGATGTGCCCACCTGAGACTTGTGGATGCAGCCAGAAAAATAAACATATAAGTAATAATAGAAATTTGCCAAGGTGGATTCAAAACAAGATTTTGATGGCATTTTCAAAATGTCAACTTTTTCCTGCACAAAGAAGTACACAGTCAGGTGTTCCTTGTTCAGTAAAATGGACAGAATAAAAAACCCTACAGTTTATGAATCAAAACATTATAGTTTCTTTTTGCCTAGAGTCTTTGTAGAAGAAAATCTGCATTTAATCATGAGAAATGCCTGAGCATCATCAAAATTTAAAAAGAATGATTAATTCAAAAAACTTGGTTTTACAAGGGTTTCATCTGTCCAGTGTCCTGAAAAACTGAAACTTCTTAAAATAAAACTGAGCTCAAGTGTTAAGAAAACCAACTTCATATAAATTAATATTTTCTTAATATACATAATGAAAATGGCACAAGCCTCTAATTAACATTTCCAGTAAAAAAAATAAAGAACATCTGAAAATCCACTTTGCTTTATGTTTACCTTCTACCCCACTAGCCTAACCACAGAACACAACAGCAAAAGCTCATAGAGTGCCATATCTAGAAGAGTTACCAGGAACAGTAATTCAATTATCATCTCTCCGAGTACTTATTCTTTATTTAGAGATTTTTTTTTTTTTTTTTTTTGCTATGTGCTTCTCATGAGCTAAAAAATTTAACAGGCAGTGTTTCAAAGCAAAAGTTGTCCATAGATGTTACAAAGCTGGCTGGGCTATGCATTCATTCTATAAATTGCCATAACCCCTTTTTCTGTCTTTATCATGCTTAGAAAAGCCTTTTGATTCGTGGGTAATGTTTCATGCACTAAACATTAATGAAATAGAAAATTAAATTACCCCAACCAGTGAAAATGTCTGTTGACTGTTCATTGCAAAGAAGACGCATAAGCAATGCTGAAAAAAGCAGCAGGTCTGTTATTTACAAAACTGATCACAGTGTCTGAAGCACAAGTCCACTACTCATCTCTGATGTATACTTCAGTAAAGTGACAGCAGCTGATTTAATATTGATAGTTTAATGTATATTCTTATGCTATTTTCTGATAAATAATAAAAATATACAGACTAGTTATTTTCTGCAAGAGATACCAACCTGTGCACATGAAGAACTTGTTCATTATCCTCTATATTCATCTGTCACTTCTCTCTCATCCTAGTAGAAATAATCTGTTTCATTACAGAATTGCCTATTTTATAATAGCCTAGAAAATTTATTCATTTCTTTTGTTCCCCCAATCTATCTGAAGGAAACACAATTGTACCTCTGTTTGAAACAACATTTTTAACTCATCAAAAACCCTTCACTGCCCATTCAGCTGTCCTTAAAACATTTTTCAATGCTGTACCTAGAGATGAACAAAACAAGAATCAGATTCATAAGTGTTAGAGAACTGAGCTGTACACAAATAGTACCCATCAGGTACAGATGTAGATTACTTCAAATATGGGGGAATGTCCAGCATGTTACATCAAGTCCAATAGTTAAGCTTAGTCCATTCATAATGATTGGCTAACCTGCAACACTTGGTACTACTAACAAATTGCATTCTTAACAGCACACTAAATTCTTTCCATTAAGTTCAGAGGATATAACCTAGATATTTGGTTGAATAAATCAAATATCATGTGTTAGATAAGTTACGAAGTAACCTTTTGCGCTGCATCAAAATAAAAACCAAAAACCTGGCTGTTTTGATGCCACATGTGTCTGCAAGTAATAAGGTTCTGAAAGCAATTCACTGAAAAATAAGTGTCTCACTCCCCAGGAAGGCATGAATCATTTTGCCGTGGGTTTCTCCTGTGTTCAGAGAATGCATTTAGGAAACATGAGTTATCTCTCTATGATCTTGTCTGCCCTAAAGTATTGTAGATGGTCATCACAGTGTCATAAATTGTCATGGTTTAAGCCCAGACAGCAACCCAGAACCACACAGCTGCTCGCTCACTACCTCTTTCTCCTCCAGGCTCCCTGAGGGATGGGGAGAGAATTGAAAGAATGTAAGTCTCATGGCTTGAGATAAGAACAGTCGAGTAACTAAGGTATAACACAAACCACTGCTGCTACCACCAATAATAATAATGATAAGCTGGCCTGGGTTTGGCAGTAGCAGTTATTTTTCACCTTCTTAGTAGCTGGTGCAGCATTGTGGTTTTGACTTTCGGCCTGGGAACAGAGCTGATAACACCGATGTTTTTAGTTATGGCTTAGTATGTTTAGTTTGACCAAGGACTTTCTGAGCCTCATGCTCTGACAGGGAGGAGGGGAAGCGAGGAGGAAGCGGAGACAGGGCACCTGACCCAAACTGACCAAAGAGGTATTCCATAACACAGCACGTCATGCCCAGGATGTAAAAACTGGGGGCAGGAACCCGGAAGAGTTAGTTCATGGCTCGGTCGTTGGGTAGTGAGCAGTTGCATCCTCTTCTCTTGTATTTTACTGGTCATTATTATTGTTGGTGATAGCAGCAGTGATTTGTGTTATACCTTAGTTACTGGACTGTTCTTATCTCAACCCGTGGGAGTTACATTCTTTCAGTTCTTCTCCCCATTCCCCCTCAGAATGGGGGGGAAGAAAGAGGGGAGAATGAGTGAACAAACTGCATGATTTATGGTTGAAACCACAACATAAGCAAAGTAACAAGGGAAGAGAATACAACCGCTCACCACCCATCAACTAATACCCAGCCACACCAGAGAAGTCATCTAACCCTTCTGGGTAACTGCCCCCAGTTTACATACTAGGCATGACATGCTATGGCATGGAATACATCTTTAGCTAGTTTGGGTCAGGTGTCCTGTCTCTGCTTCCTCCCTGCTTCCTCTCCTCCCTGCAGATCACGAGACTCAGAAAGTCTTTGGTCAGACTAAACGTTACTGAGCAACAACTAAAAACTCCGGTGTTAGCAGTGTTATTCCCAGACTGAAAATCAAAACCACAGCACCAGCTACTAAGAAGGAGAAAAATGACTGCTACTGCTGAAACCAGGACACATATGTGAAAAACTCAATTTGCAGTCTCTCCATCAAAGCACAGAGACAGTAGCTGTAAACATTCTTCTAATCACCTAATGATAAAACAGTGCTGTTATTTACTTTGGAGACTTCTTCCAGTGAGGCTAGAGCAAAGAAGTGTAAAGGGACATCATAAGTGATAGTCTTGAAGCAAAGAAAGAGTAAGAGACATGCTTCAAATAATGAGGTATTTCAAATCCCAATTTAATTGCAAGATTACCCTTGCCTACCTCTTTTCCACGTGTGCTACTCTCAAGATAATTTTTTCTATCTGTATTTCTGGAGAGTGTTGATAGAATTCATTTCTGGAACAAAAAAGTAACGCCAAGCACTGGCATATCATCTGTGGCCTGCCTATTGAGGCTGCACTCAGTTCTGGAGTATTTCAGCAGTGTACATTGACCTTGGAGAAACCAATGTCAGTGACAAAACATTCATGAAGTTCTGTGCTATATCTAAAAGGGAATGCCAGAAGTTCAGGTCAGATTTTGCTGTATTGAAGTTCTGAGGGAACATTTGGCCTACATTTTTAGTTCAGGAGATTTACCCTTCATCTTGTCTTAAGATTTACATAGCGTTTTCAGCACCACACACGTGACGGGTAAGAGTCAGATCTCTGAAAATAATGGAAAAAAACTTCAATATCAGGAGAATTTTTGTTCAAAAAAACTGCTTTCAAATACTAATGGTAGATTGTAAGCCTCTAGGATGGCCATAGGTCATGTTTCTCAGCTTTTTTCTCTGCAACCACAGGAGACAGAAATGTACTTTCTATGAACAAAGGTGACCTTCCTATGCATCTAGCAGCTGCAGCTTTCAAAGGAATCTCAAATACAAAACATTTTGTAGAAAATTAAAAAATAATACCAAGTACCAAAATCTATAAGTCAATATCAATGTATTTATAAGGACCCTATTTATTTTACCAGTGTTTTTTTCATTAGGTAACACCAGGAAGCTAACAAAGATGAGTTTCCATTGTATTATGTGTAGTAATCTAAGAGTGCAGAAGCAACAGAAAGAGTTGAAAAAGAGGTGATTTTTCTTGTTGTTTAAGGAATAAAAATACTCCAAACTAAAGTTCTACTACCAATTTGAGAAGTTTTTCTCCTTTTTTATTGCATGCCTCCATAACCCAAAGTAAATATCCATTTACTTAGTATCATATTGAAAAAAATCTTGTTGTAGGCAAAAGGGGAGGCACCACGCATGCACATTCAAAATGTATTACTGGTTCAGCTAAACAATTTAATATCTTAATAATCCATATGTTCCAATTAACACAGAAAAGCTTCATTAATAACACAGGAAAAAATGCTGTACAAAGAAAATAGGTCTTCTATAAAGTAACCCTTTTCTCTGGTGTATGCTTGACTTTCTCATGTCCCCTTGAGTCCTAAGGTCAATGGTTTCAGGCTTTCTTGAGAGGCTTTCAAGGGGAATAGGGTGGATGGCTGTTGCATGTACAGCAACCATCCGTATCATCAGTTTTTCACTAGGAGGAGAGTATGATGTGCATGGTGGGGATGCCAAAGGTCCTTCTGAAGTTATCTTTCTATTCTTTTTATCATAGTCTGCTCTTTCTCTTTGCTTCCTATCTGAAAGATAAGTCCTCAGTCCTTTCATCCCAAGGAGCTGTTGTTTGTTACACACAGGTTCCCTAGAGTTCTTTGGCCTTTACTGAATACAGTTTTGCATTGCTCAAGCTACAACAGGTCCGAGAGTAGTCGCTGACCACTGCACAGCTGTTAAACCATGGTACAACCAGCACAGGCCAAGCATTTACTGAGCTAGCACAACTAACGCATGCCTTTGTATTAGTCATGTTTAGGCCTATATTATCTTCTCATTATTCTTTATTCCTTTCACTTTATTATGTTTTTAACTGGACTTGAGTTTTCTGAATGAGCAAAACTGCAGAGAAGGAAAATAAGTCTACAGTAAAAAAATCTGTTTTCTACAGGAGAAGTAAAGGACTAAACCAGCTAAAGAATGGGTAAGAAAAATAAATGCACAAATATTCTTCTGATGATGTTGCAAGTTCAAAAAGACACATGTATTATAGAAAAAGAAAACAAACCCATGACTTCGTGTCATTGCTGATGATCACAATCAGCAGCTGGAAGGAAGATTGTTCAGTCTACCTCCCCAGTGCAAGCAGAGCCAGTCACACCACAGTGTAACCTAGCCCTAAATACTTCTATTGATGGAAGTTCCACATTATTCTCAACTGCCCTCTGCTTCATTCTCTTTACCCCAGTCAGTTTTTCTCAGCATCTTTCTTGCTTTAACTTAAGGCCATTAGTTCTTTAATTTACAAATATCTCTAAGCCTTTGGTTTGTTCACTGATGGGTATAAAGAACGTCTCTCCTCCTTCCTGACCAGTGCAAGTTTCATTAAGATTATGAAGTACTTTGAAGCAATAGAGTTGTAGTAGAAGAGCAAGATATTATTTACCTTTCTGCTTCTTGAGAATCTGTAGCACATGGGACATAATTTGGCGTGGTCCCCTTTGGTTGAGTCCTGAGCAAATGCTGGAGACTAACGATTCAGACTGTCATCTCTACCAAATGGCAGGACAAGGGCATGAGCAATTTGCCCCTTTTAAACAGTCTCACTATGGAATTTTCCAGACATGAAAATCTGACAAAGGAATTCTTAACAGTTGGGTGTATGTTTGGTGGTAAGAACCAGTTATATATATTGAAATACAACTTAATTTTGTTTTTGATTGCAAAGCATGGTAGTGTGTGAGGGCCAAGCTCACACATAACTCCCTCAGCTGAGGTTTCCCCCAGCACTGCCTCCTCTAATTCTGTGATTCAGCACCAGACAAGTGCACTGTGCCGAAGCTGGCCTCAAGCCAAACCACCCCAGAGTGAGCAGGTGTGCTCAGAGCCTTGACTATGGCTTTCAGTGCTTTTGATGCCTATTTATTAAAACGTGAAATACTATGGGGTTCCATAGGCAAGGAACTTTGGCCAAATAGCACTTGCTTGTCTTGATTTTGTCAGTGTTCATGTCCTGCTGTCTCATAATTTCCCTGTGCCATGCAGAAAAGTGGAGCTAAACATATCTGCTGTCTTCAAACTCTCAGTTCTACAAATGAAGATGTTAATTTAATTATTTACTGATATTTATCAGCTACAGGAATGAAAATATCCTTCTCAGATGTACTAATTACACTTACTCTAATCAAAGCTATACTAGAAAAAGTTCATTTCCCTTCCATGGCTTTCAAACATAAAAAAAATTAGAGCAAAAGTGCCACCTAGTGTGAAAACTACTGAAAGTTATTTTAGAATTCATGAAAGTGCTTCTCTTTTTCCCTGAAATTCTAGCTGAACATGCAGAGAATGTTAAAGAAACCAGAGGTTTACTGAGAGCCATACAAACCTTTCTGTAGATAAGCAGAGCAGCTTTACTCCAAAGAAATATACAACCTCTTTATTCCATCTTTATTTCATGTTTATAGTTATTTCAGTGCTTCCGCAAGCCCATTCTGACCATCTAAAAGTTTTAGACTCTTTGAAGTCTAAACTTTTGGATTATATGTGCACTTATCCAATAAGAATTATGTGTTTTATTAACTATTCACCACAGTTCTTCCAAAAAGAGAGCTCATAAAATTAGAGGTGTTAAGTTAATGGCATCAAGTCATAAGCAGCCAAATCCCAGGTAACCCAGAAGAAAGAAGCAGCTCTAAATCTGACATACCTCAGTATTTTCCCTTCTATACCTTCTCCCCATCCCCCATGGGATGCTTCTTACTGCTCCTCCCTCCTTCCCCAGTCACATTGAATGATCTTTTGAATATGTTTTGTTCCTTACTCAAAGTGTTTGGTGTAAATTCAAAACCAAAATGCTCATACTTTCAGTTCTTCAATGGTGAATCATGTAGAGAAGAAGGGTGTCACTCATGGAGCAGAAGCTCAAAAGCTTCAGGAGTGCTTTAGGTGGTATCTCCATGAAAAGAACCTTTCCATAAGCAGCACTCAACCAACAGGAATGACTGAAAAAGTGATGCTGTACTAGAAACAAGCCTCAGGGAGGCTACGTCACCTGTTAACATCCAAGAATAGTGGTTTCCAGTGATTTCTCAGATTTAGCGGAAATAGTAATTTCCTCAGATCTCCTAAGATAAGTGCAATCATACCATTCTACACATCTGCCCTCACCTGTTGAGAAAACCCAAGCCATCTGATGTTAATATCTCAATAAACTCAAGGGAGATTTTTGGCAGGTACCTCTACATGTCTTTGTGTCTGTGTGTGTGTGTGTTTGTGTGTATAAATTACTATAGCAACTGTAGTAAATCCTATTGGCTCATTTTGCAAATATTAAGATCCACCTTAAAACTACAGGCTGCTGCTGGATGAAAGCCATGTAAAAATCCCCTCTGTGGTGAATTTGTGCACTTATAAATCTTTAGATTTAAATCATTGACCACGTTTGAGAGTAAGATTGCAGCTACTCACACTTAGGCTCTGTTGGGACTTTAGAAAGCAAGGGGGTCTATTCTGAGCCTCGTGACTCAACAGGAGGATTTCCTTATTCCGTGCGTCTCTTCCATTAGACATATACTGTTGACCAACTCTGAGACTAAGATTGGACTCAGCTGCACTTAAGCTCCACCAGGAATTTCAAAAGCAGTGGGGTCCACTCTGAACCTCATGATTCAGAGGGAGGGTCTCCCTTGCTCTTTCACACCTTCAGTTTCTATACATATAATTTTAGCTTGATTCCTCTCTGGTCCATTCCATTTGGCAGAAATCAGTGACCAGGCCTGAGGCCATGACTATACCTAGCACACTTAGGCTTCATCAGGAGTTTGGAAACCAAGGGAGTCTATTCTGAACCTCATGACTCAATGGGAGGTCTCCCTTACTTGTCTATGCCTTTGGTCTCTGTGTTAGTCATTTTAGCTTGATTTTACCTCATTTTTCCCTTATTTGTATCATCCATAAGTAATAGAGTGAATCTTAGAATCATATAATCATAGAATAGTTGGGGTTGAAAAGGACCTTAAGATCATCTAGTTCCAGCCCCCCTGCTGTGGGCAGAGACACCTCACACTAAACCATGTCACCCAAGGCTCTGTCCAACCTGGCCTTGAACACTGCCACCGACGGAGTATTCACAGGTTCCCTGGGCAACCCATTCCAGTGCCTCACCACCCTTACAGTAAAGTACTTCTTCCTTATATTCAATCTAAACTTCCCCTGTTTAAGTTTGAACCCTTACCCCTTGTCCTGTCACTACAGTCCCTAATGAAGAGTCCCTCCCCAGCATTCCTGTAGGCCCCCTTCAGATACTGGAAGGCTGCTATGAGGTCTCCATACAGCCTTCTCTTATCCAGGATTAACAGCCCTTACTCCAGTCCCCCTGATCATCCTCGTGGCCCTCCTCTGCACTTGTTCCAACAGCTCCCTGTCCTTTTTATGTTGAGGACACCAGAACTACACAGAGTACTCCAAGTGAGGTCTCACGATGTCATGGGTTCAGCAGTAGAAGTCATTTTTCTCCTTCTTGGTAGCTGGTGCAGTGCTGTGTTTTTGACTTGTGGCCTGAGAACAGCACTGATAACAC
>JAOEHY010037027.1:11828-49901 GCA_025447955.1 Psilopsiagon aurifrons
AAGAGGTATTCCATACCACAGCACGTCATGCCCAGGATGCAAAAACGGAGAGCAGAGACCCGGAAGGGTGGTGGGGGTGCACTGCTTGGTTGGGCTGAGTATACGTGGTGAGCTGTTGTATTCTTTTCCCTTGTTTTTCTCTTGTTATTATCATTACTAGTAGTAGCAGTAGTGGTTTGTGTTATACCTTAGTTATTAAACTGTTCTTATCTCAACCTGTGGGATTTGCATTCTTTCGAGTCTCCATGTAGCAAACTGCGTGGCTGATTTACGGTTGAAACCACGACACACGAGAGCAGAGCAGAGGGACAGGATCACCTTCTTCGACCTTCTGGTCACAATCCTTTTGACGCAGCCCAGGATACAGGTGGCTTCCTGGGCTACGAGTACACACTGAAGCTGGCAAATGGTCAATTTCTCATCGACCAACACCCCCAAGTCCTTCTCCACAGTGCTACTCTGAATCTCTCTTCTGCCTAACCTGCAGCTGTGCCTGGGATTGCTCCGACTCAGGTGTAGGACCTTGCACTTGGCATGGTTAATCTTGCCATTGAACTCTTAAGTCACGCATTTATAAAATCATGTAAAACTACTGTTGCTAATACCTTTAATGAACATTCTTTGAGCAATCCTAAGCCGCTCTCCTCGTGACAAGTTGGTGTAGTTGGCAGGATGGCAGGTGATATCACTGATTACTTATAAAAGCTTTGAATAATTCCGAGCCCCAGATTCTCAGAATAATGGGAGCGTGATAACTGGCATGATTGGAAAGCTGCAGCAGAGCAGATCTGAGAGAAGTAACAGAAGGCAGAAAGGCAGCCAAATTATTACTATCTTTGTAAATTGAGCAGCTGCAGAGACAGTTACAGGAAGAAGAAAGAACTAACGTTGGAAGAAAAGTTTGTATGACGCTCATGAGCCTCCCAATTCCCCTGACATTGTACAAATTAGGAAATGAATTGTGAAGAATGTGATGGGAACATAAGGGGTGACCCCAACAATAGCAAACTGTGAGAAGATGATTCTTTGTTTCCCTCAGATGCTGCTCAGTATGAGGCTATACCCATCATTAAGGCAAAATACATTCCGATTCCACTTGGGCCTCACCGACAACTGCGAAAATTCCTAATAGGTGTGGGAGCACAAATTTCCGTATTAACACAACAGGGCACCAAGATGCTGGGTGTACAATCTGGACATCAAAGAGTTAAAGTCACTGGCATAAACAGAGCAAGTGTTACCTGTCAAACTGCCAAAGACAATTTATGGCTCACGGGCAAGAAGTGCATGTCATCTGCTTGCTTCATGGTCAAAGATCACAATGGATATAACTTGGCTGTTCCGTGAACAGTCAAACCTGGCACATTCTTGATGGCAGCATCTGGTTCCTTTGGTTCAAATGCTGACTTTAATCCTAATGCAAACTGGGAGGCGATGATGCACCTGCTCTATGCAGCACCTGCACTCTCTGATTCAAAGATTACTAGTGTACCACAATGCCCAATTTCTGCTGCAGCATGAAAGGGAATTTCTGAAGTCATAGCTGAATTGGAGAAATGACAAATCATCTCCAGAGCCCACTTCTCATATAACTCACCAGTTGGGCCAGTCTGAAAACAGGATGGGAGATGGTGACTAACAATTGATTACTAGCACTTAAATGCCAACACAGCCCCACTAACAGCTGCAGTACCCAATACTGCAACCCTAACAGCCACGCTACAGCAACTACAAGCAGCCAAGGACGACTGTACTAGATGTAAAATGTATGTTCTATATGATCCTCTTACAAGAGGAGGATAAAAGAAAATTTACTTTTACTTAGGACTGTATACAATATACTTTTACCAAACTCTCACAGGCCTAAAAACATTCACCCACAATTGCTCATGCTGCACTTGCTGAACTTCTACAGTCTCACTTCCTTAGAATGAAACTGTACCAATGTATAAATGATATTCTAGTTGAAGGAGGTTCCCCTGAAACGTAGGGGAAGCAGCAACAGCAGTGTGCAAGCACTCCATAAAGCACAAGTTGAGTTCACACCTTAAAAATATGAGGAAACAAGTAGAAAAGTAAAATTTTTAGGTACTAGGTGAATTTCAGTTAATGCTGCAATTCCACCAGACACCCTAAGTGAAGCAGAAGACCTGCAAATGCCCCAGTCTAGGGAAGAAATGCAACAAATTGCAGCAGTTAATAGGAATTATAGGATATTGGAGGAAACACATACCTGCATTATTTTTTTATAATAGCTTGCCTGCTATACTCACTTTTATGAAAAGGAAAACCATGGAAATGGAAGCCAGAACATGAAGAAGCAGTCAAGACCCCAAACCACTAACTTCACAATACACTGTACATGTCCTCTGGGGGCAAAATTGAGCAAAGAGGTGACTGAGAGACAAAATCTACCATTTTGTAAAATCAGTGGAAAAGGAGTGGAATTACAGTCATGAGGCTGAGAATTTGGACTGGTACATCCATGCAGAGCAGCAAATCATAGCAGAGGTGTGTGGCAATAAGCTCAGGTCTGGGTGCAGCATATTCATGTTAGGGCAGCACTGTGCTTCAGACAACTCTACAACTCATTAGCACACAAAGAGCTAATTAGCTTGTTTCTGCACCATACTTCATTAATCTTCAGATCCTGGGATATGGTTGCATGGACCTTGAAGGAGTGTCTAGGTGCTCCATCATGCTTTTAGTTCCAGGTGCCCAGATGAGCACCTACCATTTGGGCTGGTCTTTCTTCCGTTTGCACTGATTTCTGTTGTTTCTTCAAACTCTTCTCTCAATAACGTCCTTCAGCTTTAGTTCTTATCATCTCCTCCTAATCTTTTTTTACAAGCCCTGTGCATATAGTATTCTTTCTTCGGTGTCATCATCTGCCCTTCCTGGTGTTTAAAAGCAAACCAGCTAACAAAAGAGTGGGAACTGAGTCAAAATTTGCTAATATTACACTGTGATGTGAAGAGTATCAAATACATGAAGGGTTACTACAGGAAATGAAAAAAAAAAAAAAAAACCAACAATAACAACAATAAAAGCCTAACTCCTCCTCTTCATGTTTTCCATTTCCATGGTAGGTAGCACAAGAAGTACTAGAATTAAACTGCTGGAAAGATTATTTAAGTCAGTGACAAGGGAAAACTTTGTAGCGATAAAGATCGCTGAGCACTGGAATAGCTTGTACAAGGTGACTGTAGAACCTCTGTTGCTGGAAGCTTGAGAAACTCTAGTCATGAATAACATAGGGGCTCTTGATTGTGCATGAGGGCAGGGTGTTGCACTACTTAATCTCTAAAGACCTTCTCTATCTCTTTTCTAGGATCCTTTGAAAATTAAGAAGCATTAAGTTGCAAAACGACTGTTTTACATCTCCACTGCATAGGTTTCACAAGAACATGTCTTGTAACACACAACGCTCCACAGTAACTCTAATATGTCTATACATATCTATAACATGATTTACAACACAACGACCACATGAAAAATAATTTGCTTTTCATCAAATACTTGACTATAAACATGCAATACTTTGTATCTGCTATTATTGTTCAGAGGCAAAATAACACTGGCCTCAATTTGAAGTGGAAATGCATTTTTAATACATCATAAAGCAGATATTTAATCTAAAAAGATGAGCTAGCAATAATTTTTAAAAGAATTTTCTATACATACTGGAAATTTGGCATTCTCATTTTAATTTAACTGCATGAGTTCTCCTACTATGAAGACCACCACCATGAATTACTTTCATTCCATCCAGTTCCTTATTTTCCAGCACTTAAGATGCATTTTTCATGACACCAGAATAGCAATTTTTCACAGAACAAATAAAGCTTTCCCTAGGAACATCTAAGTTTCCTTCTGAAGATTGCTGTCACAAGGTATACCTCTGAGAAACAAAAAGTGAGCTCCAGAGGCCTACAGAGCATTGCTGAGCTGCCATTCCTCTTCATTACTCCAATAGCCAATACCTGAAAAGCTACAGGAAACAAAACAAAACAAACAAAAAAAAATAAAAAGAAAGAAAAAAGAAAGAGAAGGGAAGATGGGGGCAAAAGAGGGGGAAGAAAAAGGCACATGCATACAGTGTGCATTTCAGAAAGAAGCTGACAGCAGTGATAGGACAAGGGGTAACAGGTTCAAACTTAAACAGGGGAAGTTTAGATTGGATATGAGGAAGAAATTCTTTACTGTGAGGGTGGTGAGGCACTGGAATGGGTTGCCCAGGGAAGCTGTGAATGCTCCATTGCTGGTGATGTTCAAGGCCGGATTGGACATAGCCTTGGGTGACATGGTTTAGTGGGAGGTGTCCCTGCTCACAGCAGGAGGGTTGGAACTAGATGATCTTAAGGTCCTTTCCAACCCTAACTATTCTATGATTCTACGATTATGAGAAAGCATTAAAGGTTATTGGTTTGACATTGGCAAATATACAGCTTGAGTACTGGCAGACAGATATTTTGGATGGTTTCTTGATGATTCTTCTTTAGAGAGTTTCAGTCTCTGTTTTCATACGGAATCAATTCCTTTGTTTCTTCCTCAGCAATTTTTCAGCTCTATTCCTTCCCCAGGAGGACAGAACTGTATTTGAATGCCAGGAATCTTTCTTCTTTTGCTGTGTTGTTTTGGTTTGTTGTTTTTTTTTTTTTTTTTCTTTTTCCTATTCTTTCTCAGTCCCTCATTTGAGTCTCTAGGTTTTTGACAGCATGTCTGAGGTTTTCTGATATTTTAAATCAGTTGAGGATTAAACAGCGCATGGAAAGGACATCAGCTCCCACCTCTATGTCCTATTCTGCTTCTGTAGTGCCAGTAAAAGGCCTCAGCAGAGTGATAATGCCCTCCCTCTCCCCCTTGATCAAATCCCCACACCTCGTGCAAGACTTTGCCTTGGCTTTCTGAACACCCACGGCCTGTGTTGGCAGGAGATGTTCAGCACAGCACACCACCAGTGACGCAAGCCTCCATCCCCAGGAGCCTAATGCTGGGTGGACAGAAGGCAGTGCCCTTCTTTCCCAAGAAGTGCCTGCAGCAGCACCGTTCCCTCTTGCCTAGTGATACTCTTAGACTGTTTTTCTCCCAGCTTGAAATTTTGATTCTTTGTAAGCAACCAAACAAAACCAAACCCCCAGCCTTTGAATACAGCTTTGGAATTTCAGGTGTGTTGGCTGAAGTCAGCTTAGTACTGCACACCCCGAGAAGGACTCTGACCCCAGGGGCTCTTTGAACAGCTGGGCACAAAAGCGACTGTTTGTAAGCTTCTAGTTGTGAAATTACATTTTTTCCTCAATGTTATTTACAAATAAAGCATCAAAAAAATAAACTGAAAAGTCCTTTTCAGCAGCTTGTTTGCTTTCTCACATAAGTTTTATATGTTTAATTTCTGATGTTTATGACCTTATTTACTTGTAGAGCCACTCCTGCTCTTTACCTTCACAATATACCCAGAGTGGCTTATGAATAGCGCTCTAGAACACAGTTTCAGCAATTCATGCAACGTAGATGATTAGGAAACAAGCTCATTAAGACTGGCAAAGACAATGTCACATCCTGAACCTGCCTTTCTGATACAGTGTGAAATGCTGCTTCTTCCTATTGGAAAGTAATAATTTTTTGACTGCTGTTTCCAACACTGTTAATTTCAGTAATAATAATAATAACATATTTGCTACTTGACACAAAATAAGGAGAAAGGATTAAAGGGGAAAAAGGAGACAAAGGAAAAGGAGAACACTGTTTCTTTAATGAGGGACAGCTAGGGATCTGGAAAATAAAAACATCTTGTGCTGAAGAGCAATGACGTATGGTGTCCCTAAAGGGCATGATTCTCTTATTGAGTTTCTGGATATTCTGCTCCGAGAATTTTAGAGCCACACTATCATTCTTAACACAGAAGTTTTTACACGTGTTAGAACAATGTAAATGAAAGACAGCACTATTACCATACTTACAAAATTGCTGCTGAAGAGCTCATCTAGGTCTCTTCTTTTGTTTTTGCTGTTAGTACAGACACATTTTTTTTGGAAAATTCCATAATGAAATGAGGTTTATACAACTGCGTAGATTTCTTCATGGCTCATCTTCGTTTTTGCAAGCCCTTTACTAACTTTGTAACCAACTTTCCCATTTTAACCCAATTCAGACAAGGGAGAGAAATCTCTCTTACTGTGCCCAAACATCAGGAGTCAGAAGCAGTTTCCAGCTCCCAGGTCCATACATGCCCAGAAACCTCTTCTATTCTCATTTTATGCTAGCAAAGACAGAAGAAACATGTAGTTCAGATATACATTCCCCCCCCCCCGCCGCCAAATCAGTGACCACAGAGTTTTATTATTGTTTTTTATTTAATAGCATCAAAGTCCATTCATTCCTGCTTTTCTAGTTTTTCAATCAAGTCTTTTACATTCCAGGCTAACAAGAAATACTGTTTCAAAAATACTTCTCTAATACTCGCATTGCTCCTTGGCTTATTTTTCCACTACCTCCCATAGGGCCAGTCGGTCACTCCCATGCTATGTAGTTTTTTCTAAAATCCAGTCTGAATACTCAGCAACTTTTGTGTAGACACCAGGCTGCCTGCGGCGAGCGCACCCTTCACCCCAGCTAGTGATGCCCACCAGATACCACACCTCCTCATGCTTGCATGACAGTGGCCCTCCTGAATCCCCCTGTGCCACAGGAGAAAAAGAGAGAGCACACAAGGAAGAGCAATCCTCAATATTTCTCTCTTAAAGAAAGCCATGATTAAAATCAGTATCATTCAGTGCTAACACCAGCATACCTGCCTAGATTTCAATCACTTTTGCTCAAGACTAATTAAAAGAGTACTGAAGCAGGTTTTCTATTTTTCTAGTAAATTGACTCTTAAATACTTTCCAGCTCTTGAAAATAATTTCCACTTTCCATGAAAGGTTCAAAACTACCTTTTATTTTTTTCTTTGTTTGTTTTAATTTATCTACATACACTGATTTAAAACCCAATGAAGATGACATGTGCAAGTGAGAAATACAATAAATTTGCCAATGTTTGCCCTTATGACCCTCGTTGCAGTATACAGCCTGGTGGTAGTTCTCTGTGTGGCTTATCTTGTTTGAGGGACTCTGTCTCCCAAAAGGTAAAACACCTCTCTCTCTCTTCCTTTTCCTGTTCCTAACTGAACTTTCTGAACATAACATTCTTTATGTTCAGTGTAGCTGTTATGAGTTGTTGAGACAATAGCAAGTGTGTTATTTTTATAAAGCAGCAGCTCCATGGTCTGGTGCATTGTATCAAATAAAGAAAGCTTAACTGGCATAGAGAAAAAATTACTTCCCACATCAAAGTATTTTCACTCCTGATTACTCAATACTGATGACAGTAACAGTAACATTATAACATAAAAGTGTTAACTGCCAAACACTTAAAGTGAAAATGCTGTATTGGCAGAGAATTCAATCTTATTAATCAGACTATCTCTTCTTGCATAAATTAACTCAGAATATTTGAATTAACGTAATTGCATGAGTTTACACCTGAGCAGAGAATTCAGCTCACTAAACTCATGCTGGTGTGCCATTTTGAACTCTAATAATGAACAGACCAGTCTGTTGTCTTTAGCGTTCCATTCCCCATGTATTTTAATAGCATAGCTAGCATCCTCCCTTCTGGTTTGTGCACACTGGATGCTTTAAAATAAGCTTTCATGTACTGCATTTCATATCAAGTAACAAAACCCTGGTTTAATTAGATAACTGCTTTGAGATGCTATACTTGCTTCCTTTGGATTTCTGATACTCCAAAGGGATACTGGCTAATACCCTAAATAGATGAGACATATCTACAAGCACTCAGATTTTTTTATCTATAGAATCTATCCACTATGATTTCAATGTCACATAAGAAATGTTTTCCATATACATTGATTTTCAGTGCTTTTGACATGCAAAACTGACAAGTTAAACACAAGCTCTATTGATAACTATATTTTTTTCTAATGGTAATTAAAAAATAATCACAGTATTCAGTTACACATTTGAGCAAATGGTTGGAATATATGACTATATACTGCCTCATTACCTTACAAGCATCCCTTCCACCTTCATCATAGCCAGCACAGACCACTTTGTCCCCTATTCTGTGTTTGCGGTACCTTGCCTGGCATTCTTCTTTTGACATGAGGGGAACACTAGCCTTCTGAAGAATATCTTGTACACGACCTATGGAATAGAAAGTATGAAGAGAGAAATGTTTGCTTCTAGCAAAATGAAAGTTAAAACTAAACTCTAGAAATCCCCATACAGTGATAATACAAAGTTGAAGGCCTCTGATTTTAGAGTATTGTTAGATATTCATGACACAGATTTTCCTTTGTTGGTGTTACTAAACAATGTGAATTATCTGGTAATTTTAATTATTTTGTAATGCCTTATTATATCTCATGTCCGGGCAAACTATAAAACTCCTTTGTGATTTGCAATGAATCCTTGTATGAGTATGGCTTTCAGGACAGTGGCCCTTGGAGCATTGCCATCAAAATTATTGCTTTGTGTTACTAACAATTATTTCTTAGTAATGTGTCATAATAGGCTTGGAATTTTCCATCGGCTGAATCGGTGCCACTCCATGCCCTAGTAGTTTACAGGCTGAAAAAAATTGAAGATAGAGTAAATAACAGTATTTGAGATCATCCTATTCTTAGAAATTAACAGAAGAAATCAGCCTACATGATATCTACCTAAATTTGTTTCACATTGTACTCTAACCTTCAAATAGGAAGGTGTATAAAGGAAAGGACACTGTTTAAATAGGTGTGTGTGTATATATATATATACACACACATACACATAAATGTTACGCACATAAAAATATAAATAAATGCATGCAAAAACGTACTTTGGTAATTAACGGTTGTTTTGGCCTACCTCCATGTAAAATCAGAGGAGTTGAAATCCCACATACTACCAAAAAAGCAAAGTTATTGCCATTGTTTATAATCAACCTTCAGAATCATAAAAGCAGCATACTTCGATCTGCAATTTCTAAAGTCATATGAATACAATCAGTGTAAAAAAAGAAAAGCATGGGTTATGTGCAAACAGTAATTCAAAACCTCGCAGTACAATGATAAGACTGTTGCCTTTTTTCAGCTGAGAGTATGAAAAGGAGCGTGAATTCCACACACATTCTGTGCTTTGCCAGTAGATTAAGATAGAATCTAAGAAAAAGTATTTGAAGGTTGTACAGGATATACTTAAGGGTGCATTCTTACACATTCCAAATTACAGTATCAATTTATAAAATCCAATTTCTGTGTCAGAGCATGGAGTTATTTAATGATAATTTCATATATCTTTCATATATTTTTTATGATGTCTTAATAGAAGTAGATCCTAATTAATTATATTACAGTGCTAGCCAGACAGCAATAATGCTAGCCAAAAACATGTAGCATTTTCTTAAAAAAAAAAGGGAGATTTCCTTCTTTTTTTTTTTTTTTATTTTTTATAAAAAGGGGTGTGAATTTTGCAAGTAAAAGAACTCAGTGTTTAAATATTTGTCTGTACCTTTTTCTTTCCTGTAACCCCATCCAATTACCCAACAGTCAGTATAAAGTATGTTAGTGTCTTCTTTCGATGGCAGGCAAATAGGCAGTTGAAGATCTAAAACACAATAGAAATATTAGTTTGACCAGCAAAGGCAACTGCAACATTAAGGTTTTGTGGGCAACCTACACAATCCCTGATGATAGGCTTCTTATTATGCTTTGTTCCTTGCACTACATATCATCCTAGTCACATAAATAAAAGCCACCCATTCTCTTTTCAAAGCCAAAAGAATGAGATTCTCCTCAAACCCCAGTAACTGCATGTTAATGGAAGCCAGCCCAGGCATCAAGCACATCTATACCAATGTCAGCCCTGTGTGATCCTGCACATTTTCAGAATTCCTCTGAAACACGCTACATACCAGTAAAATTCATAGGCTTATCAAGTTTCATTAAAGCAATGTCATATCCAGTCTGTGCATATTTATACTGAGGATGAACAATAATCTCTTCCACTTTGAAGAAGGGTGTATCCGCATTTATTTCTGATTGTTTTAAAATACCAGCATAAACACGCCAAATGTTGGGATTCTCAAGACTGAGGGAAAAAGACAAACAATCAGACTGTGGCAAAAGACTTGCACTGATTTAGAGTTTGTGTGCAGTTCCCAATATCTTCCCTTACTTCTGAGTGTGCAGTGAACAGCACTGAGGTCATTGTTTCAATTTTTTATTTTCATACTCTCAAAACAAAAAAAAAAGAAAGGTTTGCTTTGTTCATCCCCTCCACTTCTTCTTTCTGTTCCTCTCCCTATTCATATTTACATTTCTACATCAGCTTTCTCCTTTATGTTCAGACCCTCATTATCCTGATCTTTCTTCATCCTCCTTTCCCTTCTGCCTGACTTCATTTATTTTCTCTTTTTCTCCTCTGATTCATATATATGTACACACACACACACACAGATATGTACTATTTTCAAGGGTGTAATGCAAACCCTGAAGTAATACACGAGATTCTTTCCATTCATTCTAACACAATAGTTTTTTTAGCAATGAAAACAGGGTTGGGAATAGAAATTCAAGTAGGGTCTATCCTGACAGTTATTTGTAAGGAAAATGACTCTAGCCAAGTAAAAATAAAGCATAACAGCATAGACCTATATGACAAGTTCCAGGTAATCTTTAGGGTTTTGACTTTACTTTGAGTAAGTTTAAGGGCTGTTTCACTGTGATATTCTACCATTAAGGCTACCTAGAATTTTTGGTATATGCAATGAAGAGGATGCAAAACTTATCTTAAATAAACTTTCAAAAATTTTTGAAGGTTTTATATACAAATTTATAAATATCAGTTAGGCTTGAAACTTTCCAATTAACAAAGTCTATCTTTTGTTTTTTCTTTCGCAAACATGTCTTTTATCTTTGCCTTTTATAATACTGGTAACTTCTACACTGGATAGCAGGTAGACAATATTTTTTATACTGGGTTTTTTAGAAACTTTCACAAAGTTTGCCACTGGAGGCTAAATGTTGGCAATACTATTCCATGTGAAAACACTAGTGGGTAACGTACTACACTGCATGAGTAAAAATACATAATTATGGACCAGATTGCTGAGTCAATATCCTCTTTGAAGCATTTTATCTGTTACCTATCCCTTCTCTCCTCATCAGACTGCATTATAGCCTTACACCTTTTATTCTGTAAATGACAGGATAACCCAGTTTGCAGGTGATGACAATCTAAAAAAGTAAATTAATCATCTGCATGAGAAATCATATCTTCACAAGTAATTTCATGACCCAAATTTGATGGTAATTCAATTAACAATACAGACTATACTCATCAATGCTGAAATTTACATTAAAAATAGGTTATTAAGTGACTGGTAGACTTCAGGAAAAAAAAAAACCACCAACCAACCAACAAAACTGTTAAAGGAAATCCAGAGCAATTGGAATCTGAATATTTCATGTAATGCAGAGATAGGTAACTCAGGTACCAGAATAAGGCTTGTTGGACCCCCATAGAGATTTGTGTCCTGATCAAATCAGTTAACTTGCACCCTGCTGCTGAAGCTGTCAGATTAGTACCATTTCTCAAGTGCCATGAAGAAACATCTAAGTAATTTGAAGCTTATGAATTGAAATAACCTAGCAACAGTTTTTCCTTGATGAATGATACAGTAAGAAGCTTATATCACATGAGAATGTCTAAGTTTCCATAGGTTTCTGATACCTGTTTTAGAATTTCATCGATATTCATTAAAATAATTTAACATCAGCAGTACAGTACTGTGTTACAAAGGGAGAAAGTATGGAGTTCCAGTTACATTAAGGATATGAATTTTTTTACCTTAGAAGTTCACTTTTTGGTTGCATTTAAACAGTTTCTTTTATTCTAGTCCTCATTTTTATCTTTCTGAAAGGCAGATATTAACTGATCTCAAGCTGGATGAAATTTTTGGGTTTATTTGTACATTTACACTTAGGCCTCACCTCATGACGCAGTGAGCAGCTGTAAGAATCCACTGGCTGCTGATGATAGAGCCCCCGCAGAGGTGTCTCTGACGAGACAACTTCACATGCAAGCTGACTTGCCACGGCCATTCACCAGGAGCAGAGTCTGTCCCTCCAACAATCCTAATAGTTCTTGCAGAATGCTGCATACAGACTAGAGAAATAATTTAAAACTTTGTTTAAAGATAATTTGCACTCACAAAAAAAAAAAAAAAATGAAGATGAGACTACTGCTGACCCCTGAAGAAGGACCAATTCTTTGCAAACAAAATGATACCTGATGTATTTTATACCTTTATGACATTTATGATCATAAGGTCTATTGAAACCAAGTTCAACGTGTTACTGTTGGCATTTACATTGTGCAGGCCTGGCCAATGTCACATTTTCAGAATACTCTTCAACTTTACGAGGCACTCCACTGGGACAATGCAACCAATTCACTTAAAAAAGAACAACAAGAACCAAACAAACAAAAAAGAGGGTTTCACCTCCTGTACTGACATCAGTTAAGCAGTGTCTCTTTTACATGAAAGAAGTTTTACTTACCAGTACTGGCCTTTTTTTTACATAATCTTAGTGAATACCCAGAGATCCTTCCTGGCCCATGTACTATTTCCACTGGAGATCCATTCAAGGACATTTTTAGGTGACATTCACACTTTCTGCCAACAAATTCATGCAAAAAATTCCGTTTGTACATTTTTTTCTTTTCACGTGGAACACACACATTGCAAATCTATGCAATGATTATTTCAGCAATCTTAGAACATTTTGAAAAATGTAACTCACCCATTCTCATTGCATGAATCTTGGAGGGGATAATAGGTAAAAAATTGGCAGCGGATCACATCTGTGCAAGCCCGTTGGCAGGCTCTGTGTCCTTTAGTGTAAGTGACATTGAGTTCATCTCCCAGAAAATTCATATGCATGTAAGTGCGAGAACTGCAGGCTGTAAGAATGAGAGCATTCCAAGCATCAGAAAGTCTATCAATTTAATTAATTTAAAATTAATATTTTTATTGTAATTTATTGTTTACCAGGAAATGATCTTCTGCAATTTAGGAGACCAAAGCCTGATACAGCATTCTCTCGTGAAATAAGCGCCTCTGGTATCCCGCTTGTTGATGTCTTCAGAAGGCAAAGATTTCTAGAATGAAATTCTTTTTATAATAACTAAATCTGTTCGCACATTCTAAAATTCATTGTTTAAGTACTGGTAAGGAAACATTCTTTCTTGAATGTGTTTTTTTCTCCCAGGCCTCTATGTGTTAAAGTATTTCATGTGAAAATGCATTTGTTAAGTTCACTAGTTTACACTAAATTGAGGAGGCTTTTGCAGTTCTGTTAAATGGCAGATGACTGTGCTACTAAAGGTTGTATAGCATTTACACATATGTAGAAGTGGTGATTTTAGATGATACATGCCATCGCACTTTTGCTTCTCCCTGAAACCCCTTTGAAATTTTATACTTCTGTTTTGTGTGGAACATAGATTTTTACCTATCCTCACTACTAAGTATGAAAGAAGAAAGCTCAATAGCAATTTTATTAAACCTGTTAGCTTTATCAAAAATCTTTTCAAGTAAATATTACTGCCGGGAAACCAGATGACTTTTCTGATAACTTCATAAAATTCAGCTTTAAGTCATTAAAGCAATATGGAGGTTCACTGTTTTTTTGATGTGTATAATTCTTTTTAGATTAGCGCCAGATATGCATCTGATCCCTGATCACACTGGAGAACAGACGAAATGCTCACAGAAAATTATAAGCTCATAAATCCAAAACCTAAAAAACTGTGCTTTACTGAAAATAACCTTTTAACAAAAAAATCCATAGGTATAAAGAAAATAGTGGTGAGAAAAAGACCCTGTGGATGGGGTCTTTTTAAAGTCTACTTAGAAACTTGAAGTTAGATATCATATTCACCTTTGCGATTTTATTTGCCATTCCCTGGTAAAGAATGTAAAGAACAAGCATTTTGGAAAATATGTACAAATAGTTTGGCAGACAGAGATATCTGGAGTGAAAAGACTTGTAATATTCATTCCTGAAAATTCTTGATCTTCAAAAATGTCCGTTTGACAATCTGTATAAAACAAGAACAAAATATCAAAATTCCAAACATTCCATAATGTCATGACAATATTAAGGTTTACAAATTATTAATTTCTATCTTTAGTCACATTTTCCTTCCTTTGTGACTGATTGATAGGCTAGAAAAATAACACCACATTTTAACCAAAAACTATTTCTCAAGAACATTTTTGAGTGTGCTAACTCATGGAGAAGACTGCTGAGTAGGGATAAGATTCATATAGAGAAGAGGAGAAATCACAGAATCAGAGAATGGGTTAGGTTGGAAGGGATCTTAAAGATCTTCTAATTCCAACCCCCCTGTCATGAGCAGGGACACCTTTCACTGGATCACATTGCTCAAAGCCCCATCTAACCTGGCCTCAAACACTGACACGAATAGGGCAGCCACAGCTTCTAGGGGCAACCTGTGCCAGTGCCTCACCACCCTCATAGTGAGGAATGTCTTCCTTATAACTAACCTAAATCCACCCTTTTTCAGCCAGAATACAGATTTGTTAATCTAATAAGGAATACTTTCAATTAGGAGCAGTGGAGATCAGTGTATAAATTCACAGTTAGGGCAAATCATTGTAATCTAGGCAAAGACTAAAATAATTACAGTAACGGGTATATCTAAAAGGATCATGAGAAGACTAGAAGAAAAATAATGAAGCTATCATTTTAACACTTCATTTAATGTTATTTGAAAAGTAGGCAGAATGAGCAGGAGTAATGTAGTCTACCCTCTGATATGACCAAAATGACAAAGCAGAGGCTTGGCAGGATAATTCACACAACCAGACTATATAGCAGCTACAGGAAATGCTAGCATGTTTAGGAAGAGAAAAATGAGTTGCTTCTTCCAGTGACATACTTGAAGTCTTAGCCAAAATCCTAGTGGGACAATGACAAGAGGATAAAAAAGGAAGCACCAATATGGAGGAAGTTTCTTGAAACTAACAAGCTGTCAGGACAGTAAAAACAATTAAATTGTTCAAACACAAGACTGTGGCAGCAGAGAACTTCAGCCATTGAGAAAGTACAGTAGACAAGACAATACTTCCCAAATGAGTTAAAGAAATACTGGGTACGTCTTACAACAGAAAGGGAAAAAGAGTAAAAGGAAAGGTAGAGCTTAATGTGGCTCCTGTTAATTTGGTGAGGTTTTCAAAAAACATAAGTATGGAATTACACAATAAAAACAGGAAAAAAATAATCAGGACACTAGAAAATAAGGATCAGTGAATTCTGATAATTAGTAGGTAAGATGTCATGTTAAGGGGAAATCGAAATCAGGAGAATAGATAGTTTCTAAAGAAATTATATTTAAAGCATAAATATGGTTCCACAAGTTCAGGGAAGCTAACCTGCGATCTCAGTGGTCATGTTGAGTGATTGCTTTTTCAATATTCAATGACCTCAAGGAAGGTACTTTGAAAGAACAGAAATACAGACGGATTGCTACAGATGTGCAATAGCATATGTGTTTAAGGAGAAAATCAGAAAGCAAAGGCACAAAGTGAAAGGCCAGATAGGAGGGAACAAACCGTTGAAACACAAACACAGAGTGCCATTTAGTTAGCATTAAGAAAGGAGCTCAGGTTTTGCTCAGGGGAGGATGAAAGCTAATGGCAAACGGCACAAGAAAGGCTAAAGAGATACCTTTTCTTAACTTCGCCCTCTTCTTCATGAAAACAAACTACAGTTAGATGGTCAACAACATTAGCATTACTGAGCAGAGGAAAGAGGGCATGGCAAAACAGAAAACAAAAATCCCATATTGATGACTTCAGTCGCCTTAGAATCTGACTGAAACAACCTCAGAGTTTCTTGGCACAATTTAACTTTTGGTGTATACAGGGGACTGCTGTGATTCCATAAGCTTTGAAAGGGGAAATATCTGGTTTTGAAATGAGGACACTAGAACATATACAACATAGGACTAATCAGACTAAATCTAGACAGAAAAAAATATTGAAGAAATATTTAAATAAACCCATTTCAGATATTTGCAATGCAACAAGGCAGAAGGCAGAACTGAGATTTAATGACTACATTTGACAAATCTCTGTCTGGACAAGTATAGCTGATATGTCTTGTATTAGGACAGATGATCTCTTGATCCACTAGTACTATGTATGTTTCTATTATCGCATGATTCATTCTTTCTCTCTCTCCTATTGGCTTTCTGTCTAGATACAGAAAGCAAAGAAAATTGGTAGGAACGAGATTGACCCCCACATGCTTTCAAAAACCCTGATTTAATTTGTGATGAATCATTACTTCCTTATCATCATTGTCATAAACCATGAACATTTTTGGTAAAGTCTCAAATGGCTTTTGATTTCTTTTTTTAACTTAAAATCATACTGTTTGTGCATATGCCACAGTTCTCTGGTTCCTCCCAAAGCCAGTGAGAGGTATCCTCTTGTGATTTTCCCTTTAACCATAAATACCTGTCTTTCTAGTATATCTTAAATCAAGAGTTTAGGAAAAAAAACCAATCTTCCTTGCAGTCCCTCTCACACACATAGTGAGGGAACAGTTAATTTATTTTCTTCTCCTTACAAAACTTTTTCTTTCTTTTATCATTCTTCACACTTAAAGAAAAATGAAGTGTCTTCATTGTTAAGATCTGAACAAAACTACTTTTTCGATAGTTTCCAGGGATTATTCCTGCAGTATGACTAACAGAATCTGAAGGAAATGTATTGATACAGAAAAAAAGATGCAGAGTGTCTACAAAATGTGATTTATATTTAAGAAATAGATTATCTGTGAGCTAAAAGAATGCTATAGCTAGCAGAACGTCATCAACATTAAGAAGGAAAAATACCACACAGCAAGGCAAGGTGGAGGCAGATTTTCCTTTTTTAAAGATGTTTAAATAGTGAATAAGAAGGTGTAATACACAGTGTTTGATCTTACACTTCAGAGTTTTGCCTAAGTGATGATTGCAGGAACAAACACAAACACTGCTTTCATTACAAATATTCAGCAAAACATAGAGACATCCCTCTGTATCTGCCAGTTGTATTAGAAAGCTGCAGGTCTTCATTAACAATTTCAAAGTGCATACAAGATATACAAACAGAATTTAGAAAGCTTTATAGTCTTCTGATCTTTGATTTTGATGGGATTTTCTCTTTCATTTTTGTATCCATGTCACAAAGATAACAAGCAATTTCATCAAGTTAATCTTATGAAAGAATTCTTTAGATCTTCAAAGCAGACAGCTCTTTCTGTAAGACAAATGATAAAATGGGAAAACGGAAAAGATCTGAGCCTCCTTTGTGCCTGAGAGTATTAGCTATATTTGCAAGAATAGGTTTAGATTAGAATCATTTTATGTAATGAAACATTTATACAAAGGACAAATGTCAGAGAGAGGCTGCACCTTATTATCCACAACCCTTAAAACTAAACTGAATCAGAGATTTTAAATAGTTACCTGTTTCAGAAAGCTGGCATGGCTTTAAAGAGAATCCAGACACAACCTCATCAAGCACGTTTATGCTGGTTGGAGTTCCTACACTGGTATGCTTCAAGAAGCATTTTTTACTGAGTGACAAAGAATAAAGAAAGTGGTAAGACAGCAGCCCATCTTACTTGGTCTACACCATCCTCCTGGCCCCATAATTCCACGGTGCATGTTCTGGCCTTAGGCCAGATCAATCTCTATTCTCTACAACAAACTTCAAATGAGGAACAGAATTAGCTGAACAATGCTTAACTTTAAAAATTGATCAGATAAACAGCTCAGAAATAAGTCTGATAAAAATGTAAGAATGTCTCTGGCTGCTCTGATGATTCTCCTTTCAGAGCAATAAACAGAGCAAGCTTTAACAGACCAACAAAGTAGCACACCTAGCAGTATAATTTTCATGTAAGTATCTCCAAAAGATTTTGATTTTATTCAGTGCTATGATAATCAAGTTTGTCTTTCTCACCAATGGAAAATGACATTTTCCTATCTGTAAGTCTGAAAAAACATTGCAAGGATGACAAGTCAGGAAAAATAATTTTCCTGATTGAATTCTCTCTCCTTAGACTGCTCTGAGATTTACACTACCAAAGCACCGCACTGTCCAAGGAAGGGAATCAAACTTGTGTTTACCGAAAGCTTGCATCATGAAATGTTTCTGAGGCATATGTAAAAAAATGACACCGATTGTCATTGGTACATCTTTTTTGACACTGTTGATAGCTGTCAGTCATAGTAACATCATGAATTTGCCCTTCCATATCGAGTCCTATGTGGATATCTGGACTGCAAGCTGTGGAAAAAAAAGAGAGACCAAGTTCAGAAAACATGCTTCTGTTCTCCTCGCCACCCTGCATCCCAAGCTGCCCAAAAGACAGAAGTTTGTATGACATAGCCCTCACAATCCAGATTCCACCTCCCATGATTTCTTCAGTTACATCATATTTCACATACACTTTTGGTAACAAAATCTGAAATGCAGGTACTGCATGGTACTGCATGTCAGAGATAAAAAATAGCAGACTTTGACAGCACTTCTGCCTACATGAAAGAGGAGCTCTGACAGCTGTGGCTGAGATCACAATGACATTAAGCAAAGCAAGAACTCAGGATTAATATTAAAACATACTTCCCCATTTCCTAATTCATAAAGCAGTTTAAAGGTGAATTCTGCCACCATAAAAAACAGACATCTCCCATTTGAGTCAGAAGATGTAATCTACATTCCAAAGAGGGAGAATTGGGTCTGTGGGGTTTGAAATAGCTTTCCGCCCCATGTAGGATGCATGTGTTGCCTCATGGTAAGTGGGGTCTCTTCACAGAGTACAAGTTAGCTGAACACTGGAGGTATTTTTAAACATATATGGGTAGATTTCCCTTTTTAGCGATATTAATCTGATTCTTGAGTAACTCCAGTAGTATTAATTAGTCCATATAGCATAACAAATAACATCCCATTGAAATCTATTTTGCTGGGCCAAAGCTACTCACAAGTATGAATGTGACAGGATGTTGGCAGGAAAAGGCTTTTAAAAGTCCTGACTGCTTTGAAGGGCTAGTGGCCAGAAGAAGCAAGTGCAACTGATTTGTCAACAGCTGCAACAGAGAACTTGCATAAAAAAAGACCCATTTAGCGCTGGCATATTGAGGTACTATACTGATAAAACTGAAGAATTAGCTTGACACCATAAGACATTATTTGGCCTCAAAGTCAGGAACTGAATAAATGCATTCTTCTTCTCGTTTTCTGCAGTATGATGCTATGCTTAAAGCTGATCGTCTCTTAATGACATCATTATGATGGTAGAAGTTTAAAATATATTTGAAACAAGGCATTTAATAGGCTTTATATATGCCTGCTGGAAACTTGCAGGTATGACATGCTGACGCTAAGACTGTGCATAGCACACATATACTGAAAGATTGAGCTGCTAATAAATAATACACAGAATCAGGAAGGTAGCAACATCACTTTGTGACTGTGCAGTTCTGCTTTGCTGGATATCTGCTCTACAAAGCTGTAAAGCAGGACACCATGAGCAGCTTGCTGGAGCTGAATTGTAGTGGTAAATCAATCTTTAGAACTAGAGCTACTAGTTAAAGCACATGCTTCCATCTGCCTCTAGCAAATGAAACAGTGACCACAGGAGCATAATTTCCCTGATACCTTTTCTGGGGAGCCTTGGTGGTGGATAACTGGGGCTGAAGGGTGAAACCAGTAGAAGATTTTGAAAGAGATCTAGCAAAGAACATACATAATACTGCTTGGCTGCTTCCCTGACTGTATTCCTGTTTCCAAAACATTAATTTTCCAACATCTGCTACATGACAGAAAGCATAAAATGCATAAATGTTAATAACCATATCTTACCACTAATTTGGACATCACACTGTTTTAAGGAATGTCCAGAGATAGCTCCTTCCATATTGACTTTTGGCAGCATTTCTGTTTCACTGTCTTTTAAGTAGCAGGAAAACCTGTGTTTTAAAATGCAGTAATTCACAGCTTTTGCAGTACAGCACAGACTTTCATAATTGGTATTCAGATGAAATACAGATTGCCCAATATCCCTCAACATTAATGATTAGACAAGTACAGTTTGAAGAAAAATGGGGTAGAGCTGCATCTGCTTTGTTGGCATGAGTGGTAGGTGAGTTTACTCAGTGTATGTGAGAGCTCAAAGAGGTGTCATTAAAGCAAGAAGCAGATCTCAGGGTCTGAAAGACAGAAATGCAATGAGCAGAGAGAGGGAGAACAGCCTCATCCTCTCAGGCTACTGAAGTTCATAATTATTACAAAAAAATTCTAGAAAGAGAAAGTGGGAGACAGGAGCAAGGACCACTGGAGATATGAAATTGCTCGTACTGTTCCCCAACAATAAAAACATGGCACAGCGGAGGAAGTGCATGATCAGTTCTGTTTCCTTGAAAGGACTGGTATGCGAGTGTGAAAGATTGGGCATTAACACAATTTATCTTTTGAATTTAAGCAAATACTCTTTTAGATCACCAGTTTTGAAGGCACATGACATTGTTTTCCATGGCAGCCCTTTACCTTTCCCTGTGCGCCTGTGTTGTCAAAACATTACTAAGTTCCTAAACTTGGAGACCAGCAGAAGCCATGTGAATATGATCATTCTACCTTTCTGCCGGATCTTTAGTCCATGTCGCTGGCAAATAGGTGAAGAGCAGACAGGTAGGATGGAAAGTACACACTACTTGGCAGTAATTGGCACTTGGTGTAAAAACTGTAGTGAGGTCTTCTCCTTGGAAGTATGTATCTTCATAGATCTGAGTCACACATTCTGATACAGAATAACAAAATGTGCACATTATTAGAGATCAGAGACACAGAGACACACAGTTCAGCAGGAGAGGGAGAAGCCACTGATCCTTTTTATCATTGACCTTGCTTTTAAGACACTCCAGCAGAAGAGGGTGAGGAGTTTCTCTGAGTCTTAGCTTTGCCTTATTCCCTCTGCCTATATTCTCTGAGGTGTCTCCCCTCTGTTCCCTGCCTTGTATCCAATGCTGGAGCAAGGCAGCTTGAGCCAAGGCAGAAGCCAGAGCAGCAGGAAGTGCCGCAAGTCAGACCTGCATAGCAGAGAGGAAGGGACCTTCTCATGGCAGATCTCAGGAGGAGCAGAAGCATCTCCTGAGAGAAACAAATATGAAGCACCATTAAAAGGAATACCAGAAGAAGAAAGCACAGAGACCAAAAAGAATCAGCAAGTTGCATGCCCTATTTTGTTTAGGGATGGCCTGAGATCAGTCTCAGGCAGTGCCACTGTGCAGAGCTTCAATGGCTCCCAGCGTCTGGTATACCTTCTGCTCCCTCACACTCCACCTTGAACCCACTCTGACTTGTTCCACAATAAAGAAAATACTGTTACAGGAGTGGTATCTCAGGAACTATCGAGGATAAAAATGAGCTCAACTAATACCTTGCATCTACAGGACCTCATCATCAAGCTCTTATTAAACTCTGTAATGAAATCCACTCTTGCTGCAGAGCCATACATTGAAGATATCTAAACAGCAACCTGTTCCCAACTTTCAAATTGAAGGCATTTGCAAGATCTCCACGTTAAAACACACAGGAGGGCTGGTTTTCAAGAGGAGCACACTCTTTTCTTGTCTTTTGTCCTCTAAAGAGGTAGCAAATTGGCAAATATGTCAATTTTGATTCCTTTATATATGAAAGTGCTTTTCCTTAGCTAGAAGATAAAGAGAAAATCCTGTATTTTTACAGAATGGGAGGACACCCAACTGAAACCATTTTATTTTGCTGCTTAATCTGTTACTACAAAGCGATTCTACTTTATCAAAAGCTGTCTGAAATGAAAACAAATGGAACTATTATATTGGATTTTACAGCTTTAAAACATTACAAGTCAATTTTATTTGTTAATGCGATAACAAATTATAGTTAGGTAATTCTATGCTTCCTGCACATGTGTAAAATATATAGTTTACCTAAAAAAGGAATTATTAGGCATATGTGGAAGATACAAAAATATAGGTAAAGATTTGTTGTTAACACAAAAATTGCATTTATATGCATCCAAATTTTCTACTTTCTATATTTTGAGGATCTATCTCTTAAAATCTGTACTTATTCATCTCAGTAGAGTTTCTTCACCCAACTTTGGCATTAACAGAAAAGCACTTTTTGTTAGGAAACTCGAAGTGAATTTTAAAGTCAAAAGAAAAGAATATTGCAGTTATATGCTTGATCAGACATTTTGTATCTTATTTACCTTCTCCTAGCACAAATTAACACCAAAAAATATTTATTTACACTGTAAAACTATGTAAAACTGTAAGTTCTGAAAACTGTAATTTAATAAAAATATGTTTCCTAGTCCACAGAAATGCTCTGAGTTTTGATGCGATTTTAAGCCATGTAAAACAGTTCCTTAAATAATATGACATTTATCAAACAGATTTTGATACAAGGCTGTTGCCCAATTGTCTTCCAAGAAAACAGTTAATACATTACTAAACATAAACCTATGTGCTAGGCCTGAGTTAGAACTTATCAGCTCAGCACATGGAACTTCAGGGAAATGCAAGGCAATTTTGTAGTTTGATTTTTGCTAACCGAACTAAGTAAATCATTAACACAGATTGACATTGAAAAACAAGCACAATCACTGATGTCCCATTGTATCAAGAGAACTAAAAAGGTCCTCAACATTTGCAATAAAACAACTGGTTCTGGAGTTATTCACATGTGCTGCAATAGTCTTTCAAGCATGATGATAGATAGGTGATTGTTAGATACTTTTTACGTCCTTAATTTCAGACAAATAGAACGTGTGAGTAAGACTCAAGGGTGGTGGGGTTCGTTTGTTTAAAAAATATAAAAAGGGCTGTTGGCTCTGAAGCTCTATTGGCTGCTGTTCCCCAAAGAGGCAGCTGGGCTGAGTGCACCACTCCTGCCTCCTACCCCAAGGGCAGCCTCTGGGGAAGAGGCTAAGGCTCCTCTGCAGCCAGGCAGGCACAGCTAGTTTAACCTAGCACTGCCAGGCTTGAGCCTGCAACAGCCAACACACATTACTGCAAACTTCAGAGAGCTGTAACTTGTGCTTGGGGGAACCAAGTTAGCGCAAAGTCAGCCGAGAAGTATGGGACACCACCCCACCTCCTGCACACTCATCTGCCTTAAAGGGCTCTCTTCCTATGCTGCTGCTAAAGCTGCTAATCTTGCTGTTGGCTGTAGGACACTAAACTTCACACCAATTTCACAGCTGTGAGCTCGATGCAGTCTCAGTCTGCCAAAGAAAATTGCCCACAGCATGGTCCCATGCATGCTAGGTGAGGTGACAGCATGCGGGGGTGACAGGGTAATGTCAGTAAAGCCATGTTATAACATTCCATTAAAGCAACAGGGTTATGTAAGTTACCCAAACTTAACTGAGCACAACCCAGCTGAATCAAGACAGCACTTGGACGACTATACTGCAGTTACTCATCATCTCCCCTTCTAGAAGAGTTGCATTACTCTGTGTTCCTATATTAAGAATTATATATTCACTTACCACTGTAAACGGAAGCAAGCAAGAAAATGAAATAAAAAGTCTGATAAATCCCAATCATCCTAAAAAACACAAAATCATTCTTTAGGATATGTTGAATAAAGAGTGTATAATTAGTTTTATAAAGTACTACAGGGCATATCACTGATTTACACTTGTACTCAGTGCCATTAATTCAAAATGACATTGAGAATTACAAATTACAGTTGTGACATGCAGTTGAGGGACACAAAGTAACTTATAACAGCAACAAAGGCTTATTTTTACTATGGTTTCAAGCAAAGCTTATAGGCACTCAGAGAATTTTTGCTTTGTTTTGCAGCAGAATATTTGTTCCTGCTTAGATTGAGAACAATATTCCAAGAAAATGCCATTATTAATCCTGACTCTGTCCTGGTAGTTAAGTGGGTACTAGTATCAATATAGCAAAAAAATGACTTGCATTCACTGCTTCTGGTATATGTCATATGAATTTCAAACCTTTTCTTTTCTCCATGTGCTGCAATTAAGCTATCAAAGAATTAAATAAATTAACCACACAACATAACCCATAAATAGAACAATGTACACTGTCTTCTGGCTATGAAAACCTTTCACTGAATATCACCTGCAAAGTTGCAATAGTGATTACATACCTGAACATACAGTAGGTCTGGATGAATGGATAAAGTTTATGCTTTAAAAAAAAAAAAAAAAAAAGTCAACAGTTTATGTTAAATATTACTATGTTGCAGCGCTAACTTCTCTTTAATATTTACTTTGAATGGGTACTCTTTCTGTCAATATTGTTACTGACCTTGGGCCATTTTCAAAGTACACATCATCCAGAGCACACTGAAATCAATGTCCAGGTTTCACACCAGCTGAGGATCTGCCTTTTGATGACGTTTAAAAATAAAAGGCAAATCATTGGGTCAGAACAGCCAGAGTACCTGCTGCTAGCACAAAACCCTATGTAAACAGGGAATGAGATCTCAAGAGTAAATCCTGAGCTGGGGCAGGGGGAAATCCCCATGAATTCTGTAAGACTAGTGACTCAGACCCAAGCAAATGACACCATTAAGAAACTTCTGTAGCCAAGGACAGAATCATCACCTATGTTTCCTTACTACACCACCATTTTCTAGATACATTCTCTTGGCAAATGGAGACAGTTATATTCTTTAACTATGTATTTTGTGCTGTCTTTTAATTCTCAAGTTCTTATTCCTCCTTTTCAATACTCACAGAAATTATCCCATCTACATCTTCCAAGTAGTTTTACTGTGGTCCTTTCTAGGCTTCTAAGAGCATTTTCAGTTTTCTGGCAGTCCATGACTTGCAAACCAGCAAGGTCTCCAGCTCCTCCTTATGGAGGAAGAACTGCCTCAGAGAAAGTCCTCACACTCTCCTGTGCATCAATTGGCTTTGTCCTGACATGCTTGTAGGACAGGACTCACATATTTTCCGTGCAACAGCTTTCATTTCTATGAGCTGTCTTCTGTTTTAGTGCGTGACACTGACAATGGAGAGTGCTAGAAGGCTTTACAGCAAAACACATTAATAGTTTATTCCTGTAACACGAAATGTTTTGAGACTATGATGACTGTACAGCTCTCACATTCAGCTCTGAAGAGGAGCTTTTCCATCAGCCGTGAGGTACCATGGGAGTACAGCTCTGGGAGCTCTAGTCAACACAATTGAAGTCTTCCTGCTCATCCACAGGTGTGTCACTTAGTGTCTCTTTTCTCATCTGTAAAATGATTATAATCTTTTACAGTTCTGTAAAAATTATCACCTTTGCTTCAAATTACAGAATTTTCATAATCACGAAAGTAATCACAAAACCCACCCATGTATATTTATAGATAAAACAAGCTGAACTTTTATGATTGTGCTTCTCAACCTGCACTATTATCCAATTAATTTTTTTTCCTTATTTTGTGTGTGTGCATTTCACTTGGTGACACAAAGGGATTAGAAATACTCTCCAAGGACTTTAACTTCATTTCCATTTCTCAGCCAGGCTTTCCAGCTCAGCTATAGGGAAGTGATATTCCAGTTCATTACTGTCTTACTGAAAAACAAAGCCACAAGAAAACTCCAACCTCACACTTCTGGAAAAGTAAGGAATGCAGCTCAAATCTGCAGAATAAACAGGGCAGACTCGTCATAAATACCAGCAAGATCATGTGTCTCATCATACAATATGCAGTCACATACATTTTTCAGAAGCTTCTGTAAGATTTCATTTCTATAATACATTATCTCTGTTCTAGAAATTTGTCTCAGGAAAAGGAATCTTTTGGTGATGCCTTTTTGTTTCATAAGAAAACTAGGGGGGGGGAGACAAAAAAGACTTTCTTAGAGCAGTAGTTTTCACATTTAAGTATCACACTCCTTCAAAAAGTCAAATCATTTTAACTGCATCTTTATGGACATCAGTTGGATTTGAAAATCTGAGAACTAAGGAAGAAATGCTATTCAAAGAGTATCATAATGAGCACTCTCATGTTGGAAAATAAATGCACTTTCTCTCAGTGGGCCTGCTACTCACATGACAAATGCTACCCTGTCTTCAGAGCTGCACTGCTGCACTGATCAACAGAGCTCTACTTCTGTATGGAGACAAGAATGTGTTACAAAATGAATGAATTATTCTTTATTATCTTACAGGACATATTTATTACATGGCAAATTATGCTGAGACAAATTCTTAGCTGATAGCAGTTTTCTGAGTTTCATTGAAATCCAAAGAGATTACACAATTTAAACTATGAAAAGAGCTAAAAATTCAAAGTGTATAGAATACCAAAACCATTTAACACTCCTTAGGCTCATAAAGGCCCTACATATAAGATTACTGTTGTCCAAATTCCCTCGTTGTATTCATTTAGCTATCAATAATATTCTGGCATCCAAATCAGGATATTGCAATTAAGAGTCAGTAATTCAGACAGAAGAGTTAAAAGAAGAGCTCATCAAAACACTAATAAATTGAAAACAGTTTTTGATGATACAAGTGCAAAATACAGATCATCTGAAAGAAAAAGGATTGCTTGTTTCTGCTTCGAATGTTTCATTTTGATTTGGCATTTAAAAGCAAAACAAAACCTGCTTCAGCATAAGATGTCAGCAAGTTCTTCAAGTTTACATCTCCCTGGCAGTGCAATTACCCCCTTGACTTATACTGCTTTCTGCCTACTGCCACTGTGATTTACGTAAAATCTCATTCATCTGCAAAGGTATCAAGAATTAAGGAATTGTTTCACTTCAGGAAAAGAATAAATGGGCATTACTCTGAGTCAGGTCTGACTCATAAGACAAAATCCCACGTCTTACTGGCAATCCTAGTCAAAAAGCAGTTTCAATATGGGAGGGAAGTCTACTTTCTGTGATGAGATACCTGACAGTCATGACATGGAACAAGAGGAAGAGCATCTCATAGGGCATGAGGGAAGGAAGCTACCAGTAAGGCCAGAACAACACAGGTTTTCATTTTGATATGGCTTTGTGCACATCTTTCCATTTGAAAGAAGATGCTATAAGAGCCTAGTTCTGAATGCAGTAGGAAAAAAACCCCAAACAACCACAACAACAACAAAACCAACCAAAAAACCAACAAAAAACCCACTCCCCACTCAAAAAAAACCCAACCCAAAACAAACAAACCTCAAAAACACACACACACAAATACAAACCCAAGAAACCAAATAGTCTACAGCATTTTCTGTGTAATTAATTCTCCATGGTTATCATTATGTACATGACAAAGGACAGTGAAATAATGCTGCTAAAACAAGTTCTAGAAATTAAATCTTGATCTTTTATTTTTACAATCAACAACCTGGAACCTTTTCATCTAAGTCCAGATGACACTGTCTGAGTGAAGAAGCCACTCTCTCACTGAGCCAATCTTCTTGTGTTTGACCTAATTCCATCCAAAATGGCTGCAAAATGATGGCTAGATTAAGTTACTCAGCAATTTGTAGGAAGTGCTGGATTGCACATTGTACTGAAATAAAAGAAGTATTGTAGTTCTATATCCTGCAATTACATGTCAATAATAGTTTTGCTAGAAATACAGCCCAGAAATAACTGCACACCAGATGTCAAATAAAATCAATCCAGAAAAAAATGAGGATAATATTAATATTTATTTATTTATATATATTCATCTATATAAAAAAATAGTTGCAAATATTAAGCAACAAACCACTGGGATTTTTTTGCTTGGTTTTGCAAAAGGGCTCTGGTTATTTTGTTGTAAACAGATAATCACATTAACTGCACAAGGCCTTGCTGCTTTTTAGCTAAAATATCTGCTGCTGGTTACTGTTAGACATAGAGAAGACAGGCAGAATGTTGCAATGTAGAAGGGTCCAGTGTCTTGACCATGTCCTGTAAATTGCCAAAGAGTAACAGTTGAGCAAGTTCTATGTGTCCAGAACTGAGATCCCAGCCTGGACTTAGGTCTGCGGGTTTTTGGGCATACTGACTGCCTCTCTTTGCTCAAAAATAATTTGACTTTTCAATGAACACTTTCCATCACCACAAGCTACACTCCAGGCACGGATCAGAAAAGCCCATTTATTGAGCAAAAGATGGAGTTACACTTGGGAGACAACTCCCATTTTCAGAAGAATCTGATTTTTTTTTTTTTCTTATAGAAAGTGAGTTAATTTAGCTTTTAATCCACGCAAACTATGAGGATCATCTTCCAAATATGACCTGACTGTGAACTGGGGTAGTTCTCTACTGGGAGGTTTTGCAGGGGATGGCACCAACACTACTTTTAGGAAGGAAAGTGGGGTAGGATTCTTCAAAGGCTCTGTCTTTTTTCTGCGGGAAGAGAAGTATCAGTCAGACGGCACGTAAGATCACATATGTATGGATCTACTACTAACATGTATACATGAGTGTTTGAGCATGAGTGTTAAATTCAGAAAGGCAGGCAGATACCTAGTAAGCACTAGTAGTCTGTCTCCAGCACGTGTCCCAAACATGTAGCTTTCAGAGCCCAAAAAGCAGTTTGTGTAAAGATGGCTAGAAGTCTCTAGCGCTTCTGCAGCAGCCCTGGAGACACTTTCAATCACCATCACCCAAGAGACCATTTGTTGTCAGTTTTTTTCATAAGGTCTGTAAACCACGATCCAGAAACAGAAACACACTCTATTTCATCATCCCAGTAGAAAGTTATCCTTTCTGTCACCATAGGACAGGGATCTTTACCCTTTGGAGACAAGTCTATCATCTTCTTGCAGCAAGGCACTCATATTTCAGAAACAGAGCCAGCACCACCCCATGATTAGCATTGACATTACCTTATAGGAACCATTACTCAGGAGTAATATTTGGGTTTAGAGTTCAAAGTGTCCTGGCTTCAGCTTTAACAGTTATTTTCCTCCCTCTTAGTAGCTGGTGCAGTACTGTGTTTTTGACTTCAGTCTGGGAACACTGCTGATAACACACCAATGTTTTTAGTTGTTGCTAAGTAATGTTTACTCTGATCAAGGACTTTTTAGTCTTACGCTCTAGCAGGGAGGAGGGGCACAAGAAGCTGTGAGGAAGCAGAGACAGGACACCTGACCCAAACTAGCCAAAGAAAACTAGCCAAAGAGGTACTCCATTCCACAGCACATCATGCCCAGGATATAAACTGGGGGAAATTACCCAGAAGTCCCAGATTGCTGCCCAGGTCAGGCTGGGTATCAGTTGGCAGCTGGTGAGTAGCTGTATTGTCCATCACTTGTGTTTACTATTTTTTTCCCTTTGCCCTTTTAGTTTATATTCTCTCCCCTTGTTATTTCCCTTATTATTATTGGTTGCAGTAGTAATGTTTTTGTGTTGTACCTTAGTTACTGAACTGTTCTTATCTCAAAGTCATGGATAGTCTGCTCTCCAGCTGTGTGGATTGTTGCAGATTTTGACCTGTCCTGAACGTACAAACAGAAACTTTCACAGGTGCTTCGTTTCATCACTGTAATTCCTCTTTAGCATCAATTAGCAAGAAATTCTCTGTGTTGCCTTCAGGACTATAGAAGGCAAAAGCAGACTGGCACATTGTTTCAGCTTTAACTAACACAGTAAAATCTGGTCAACTGATCACCCTAGAGAAACTGATGATTAGAAATAATTATCCATCATTAACTTACCTGCACCCAGACATGGAATGAAATTATATCTGTAAAAATCACACACTGAGGCACTGAAGAAGTTTATTTTCAAATCTGTAATAATACAGTGTTTCTGTCGACTTGAAAACCTGTCTGTAATTTGCACACTGTCTAGTTCAGGGTATGATTATATAGATTAATGCTTATGGTACATTTGTTAAAAAATAATTCAGAGCACTCGGTGCTTAAGAACTACTGTAAAAGCTTCAAAAGAGAAGTGAAATTATCAGAGATGTCTGTTTTGTTTTCATAGATGCAGTCATCACCAAAATAGAAAAACAAAATTTGCCAAGTGGAACAATTGGTAGCTTCTATCTTTCAAAGAACCCTTAACAGTACTACAAAGGTTTGAGACTATCAGTCACCTCACAAATGATATAGAATATAATCAGATCACTTCATCGCACTCATTACTGTGACTACCATAATTTAAAGTTTTTTGCAGTCTTCTAACAAAGTAGTTTAATTTGAGTAGATAAGGCCCTGAGATTTGATGTTTAAAGACTTGCACTACAAAGATGAACATGAAGTTCATATGATTTAGAGAAGTAGACCAGTTTAAGGCTATTACATTTTCACTAATGAAATAATCAGTAATGACTTTAGTTTCAACAAATTGCTGGACTGCCATCAAAATACCCAATTTAAAAACATTTCTCAGCCTAAAGAGTTTGTAAGTTTTTAGAAAAGTAAAATCTTGAATTTTCTCTCATTCTGATCCAGCATTCTGCCTCCTCTTCAGCTTAATCCAGATGCCATTATTTGGGCGAAGAATCAATCCTCCAGTTATACCAAGCTCTTCCAGCTTTTGACATGAGTCCACCCAATAGCATCGCAAGATGAGAGCTAGAAGAGCTTTCTCCTCCATTTGTGCAAAACGCTGACCTACAAATTACAGGGCAGTAAAAAAATAAAGATGGTATTGTTGGGTTGTATCAACAGTTGCTGCATTTTCAAGCTTACAGTGATACCCCATGGAACACAGGACAGCAGGAACTGTGTCTTGAGAACAGAACTCAATTTAGGTCAAAACTGACTGCTCAATCAAGTACTTTTCTCTGCATGACAAGTCTGGCCTTCCTGGGACAATTCACAGCACACCTCCCTTCCCACAGTACACAGAACTCAAACAGCACAGTCAACACCTTACATGGTACTAATACACAACACAGCATTGCCATGTCTCTTGAATGGACTTGATAGGAGGGAATGGATGACAGTAGAAGATGCAGGAGAAGATACAGCACAGCAACTGTGAGAAGAGACAAATCCATATTTGTAGAGGAGCAAAGGAGATACAACTCCAACAGAATGACAGACATACCTTCCTTCAATGAACACTAAGCGTTACGCACATCAGTGATTTGGTAAATCACACAGAGGGCAAAGTTCATTTTACACTTCAGAGAAATGTGGAGAAGGAAAAGGGAGAGCAGAGGAATGTGAGGGAAAGCACTGTCACCATAATCCAGGCAGCTCATTTCAGCTACATTGAAAATAGGATCAGGACACAAAATGCACTGCTCAAAACATTTTCTATTCTCCCCTCTGTATAAGATATACAGACGGGCATCTGTACATACGTACGCATCTATTACTGCACATACGTACATGATTTATTACTGCAATGATATTAGTGAATCACCTCTCCCGCATATGTTCCTGTACACCTAGGAACTAGCTAGACATGTAAAATAGACTCCTCTTTGAAACATGGGAAGAACTAGTCTGCTGTTTTTATGGGAAGGGTACCTACTCCCAATAAGACTAATTAAAAATAAACAAACTCCAACAACCCCACCCCCCAAAAAAAGAAAACAAAACCAAACAAAACCAGAAGAAATTGGACTTCTTGTTTTGTAAGTGGCATGACGATTGCTGAATGTTCCCCACCTGCACTTAAGATCAGTGAAGGGAACAGTCTTTTCGTGTGTTCTGCTGTATGAATAACAATGCCCCTACTCTGAGCTCAGATAAATGCCAAGTATGTCAGTGCCACCTGAAGAGCTAACAAGTTCTAGGATGCCAGTGAAAACACCAGAGCAACAACGGTGTCAGACAGAAGGAAAGAATGCATCAGTCGCAGACTGCATCTTTGGTACACCCAGCAAAGATCATGAGATAAACAGATGAGTTGTTTCCAAAGCAAAGCAAGCACAGGAGATCTCCCTTCCCTCACTCTGTCTTGCTGGCACTGAGAATCAGAAATTTGGAAGCAATCCTATCCTAACACAGGAGCCCATTAACATGCTGCCAGGCTGCATAGGCAGTGAGGAGGAAATATCACCATGATAGACACTGGCCCTGGGAAGAAAGGAAATCCTGGGGAAGAACCAGTGTGGCAGCTCAAGCACCAGGCTTGAAGGGAGACACTGCACAGAATTTGGGGTGGGGCTGAAGCAGCAGCTTGGGGGAGAACAGGACATGAGCAGCAGGCACATCAAAACTTACATTTCTCATACACATGCTGCTCCCAGTTACCACGCTACACAGTGCAAGTGTTTCCGCTTCAGTACATACCAATGCAGTTCCTGGGACCTGCTGAGAAGGGCACATAAGCATATGGGTGCCTTCCATTGCAATTTTCAGGCAAGAATCGCTCAGGCTTGAATTCCTCTGGGTCAGGGAAGATCTCAGGGTCTCTATGCAAGGCATAAGTTATAACAACAATATTTGTGCCTTTTGGTATTTGATATCCTCCTAAAGAGAAAAAGGGTTAAAACATCAAATAAGTTACTTTCTATATACAACAGCACTATGCAAAATAAAACAATGCTGCCATCTACTTGGGAAACACTTTGGCTTGATGCTAGCAGGACAGGACTGGCAGACTCGGGACACTACTTACTGATAGAGCAATCCTCTCTCAAGGCACGAGCAAACAGTGGAACTGAAGGGAAGAGCCGAAGGGCTTCTTTCAAAACACACTCAAGGTATCGAAGCTCCTTCAAATCGTTCATTGTAACAGGACGCTCAGTGTTGCCTGTCCAAAAAGAAATAGCGGGATGAACAAGACCAAAAATCCCCATTTTTGGTTCAACAAACTTATCCCATCTCCCTCCAGGAACTCTCATCATGCACCAAGACTACATAGAAGAAGGTGCTACACATTGACTAAATGTGCATGCCTTGTCCCAAAGACATAAGGTTGGTGGTACTCTCCTACAGACCTTCTGGCATGCATCCCAATCACCTTTAGCTATTGAAAGCTCCAGAAGTGCCACAAGGCATGTTCCTACCTCCCCTTTTACATCTAGGCTTATAATGCATCGCATCCCCACTCACAAATGCAACCACCACCCCAACCGCAATGAAGGGGGAAATGGAAACATACCAAACACCTCATCCAGTTCTTTGTGAACCTTCTTCTGGGCTTCAGGATTATGCCCAAGTAAGTACAGGGCCCAGTTCATACCAGCTGCTGTTGTATCATGGCCCTAGAAGTCCGGATTTACAAAAAAACATTCACTTCAACACCATTCCTGTGCACAAGTAAGTTTTGTAAATACCTCCATATGTAAGTAGTAAATGATGGAAAGTGACAATTATTAGTCCCATGACTACGAAAAAGACAGACCAAAACAAGAGTGTATAACTTTATCCAACATGCTGATTATCAGGATGTAAGACAACCCGTGATTCTGTTGGGCTGAAAACTGAACAAAAAGGAAAGGTGCTGAAATAATCCAAGCAAACAAACCTCTCCTCTGCCTTCCAGAAGTTGCATGAACCATCAGTATATCTACACAATGAAACAGATGTACATGCACCTTTTGATTACTGAGGGGCCAAAGGCTATCACAAGAGAAACACAATGGACACAGTCTGTAACATTTACAAAATTATCCAAAAGAGGGTCTAACCAGACACAGTACACTGACCATAGAAGGGAATACTTTTTCATCTCTTATGAGAAGGGGATCAGCTATTACTGCTCTCAGCACCTCATAAAAACTTGGAAAGGAAACAAAGGGAAGGGGAATGAAGAAAACAAAACCAAACAAACACCAAAAAAAACACACACACATACAAAAAAAAACCAACAACAAACCAAAAACAAAACCAAAACAAAACCAAAAAAAACCCCACCAGGAACAAAAAAGGGAAAAGATGACCAAAAAAGAATTTTGGTTCTAAAAAGGTGGACTTGCTGGGAAGTTCAAGAAGTTGAACCTCTTCAAAGTCCAGCTATAGAGTAGTACAGAAATGTTAACATATAACCTAGGGAAACTCTCTTCCCATCAGCAGTAATACAACTCTGAATTAAGGTCTTCTGAGATGGAATGCAGGGCCACATAATGGAAGCATGTCAAAGACTTGGAAAAGTCTTGTTTAGATCTTTTACTGGACAGGGAACCAGACGTAAGAAGACAGTACACCAATGCACAGCTGATGACAGAACCAGGAGGTTACAGTCAACATGGCAAGGGACAAAGTGTGAGGAGAACTGACAAAATGCAAGGCAAAACAAAACCATTGAGCTCTCTTTTGCATTAATAAGGTTTGTAACAGGAGCGGAGAGCCCATGGCCCACATCAGCTATTAAGCTCTCACTACTCACTGCTCTCATGAGTAGAGCCTCCTCACACAGGCAGGGCCTGTCACATATACATTGTCCAACATTGTGCCAGGGTACTGGATCAAATGTTTCTATCCTTCAGTAGTTTCTATGCTACAGAGATTTCCTCTTAGGCTTCCAGGGTTAAAATTACTTCATACTAAAAGCAACCTCCTGAACTAAGGAAGAGTCACTACCTGCAAATGGCGAACCTCAGGATCTCAGGTTCTGCAGAGAGAAGAAGGAAAAAGGAAAAAAAGAAAACAAACCAAACCAAAACAAAACAAGGCAAAACCACCCACAAACAACCAACCCCCCTCCCAACCAACAAACCAATGGGTTCCTTGGGTACCTCAAACATGAAAGTATCCACTTCCTCACGAATATCATGGTAGTCCAATTTGTTCCCTTCATCATCTGTTGCAGTCAGCAGCATGTCTAGGAAAGCTTTTCTCTTTTTGGACCCACTTTCTTCACAGCTGCCATCAGTATCACGTTTCATTTGCTTGGCATTTTCAAGTTCTGCAACTTTTCCTGCAATGACCTGAGATTAGAACCATTAAATTGGATATGACACATGCAGCACATGTGCTGTCCACATCACACAAGTTTGTCCCAACCTTGAACACCCTTTGTGAGACCAAGCAAATAGTCAAACCACACAAAAAACTCATTGATCATCAAGAAGTGTAAACACATCCAGAATATCTGGAACAAGCCAATTGTGAAGGCCTGATATTACGTCAGAATTACTGACAGCAAATCACAAAACATCACCACGATTTGAACAGACTTATCATGAAGAACATAGTCTCTATCCAATAAGTAAGGAAAGGATGACAGACTGAAGAGAAGCCAGGGCACTCCATAGCCCTACATCTGGACTACACATAGAATAGCTGGAACTATTATACTAATGCTTCTCAAATTCTCTTCAGTATGAGAGCAATGGTTGAACCTTCAACCTTTTTCAGGTTGAAACACAACCCCAGTGACAGAGATTTCATGCTGTCACCACCATTGTCGTAACAGCAAAACAAAACCCTTCAATAAACAGGCATTGCTCTCAGCAACCACAACATAATTTAAAAATAAAGGCTGTAGAGTATGTAATTCCATTCAAAGAAACACTGAACAGGAAAGAAAACGTTACTGCTATGTACACAAACATTGTTTCCCCCACTGAACATATATACATATGAAGACACATATGAACCACCTTTATCTCAGTGGTACACTAGGTGATGTTATTATTTACTGCTCCCTGGTCTTCCAAGGGATATTATTATTTACTGCTCCCAAATTTTCTAAGATTTGGCTTCTTATATTCAGTGCACCAGCCCATCATGAGAAGAAAGCAAGTGTTACCTCAGGTCCCTTTAAGAGCCTCTCTTGTGCCACACACTGCTGTAATTCCCATTAAAAAGAAACAAAACGAACTACTCAAAAACAATGCAATGTGGATCATTATATGTAATGAAAATTCAGAAACTATTTCCTTTGTTGTGGGCATTTATGAAATAAATTGTGGGATACATACATCTCTTCCAGGGAAAGCAGCCTCTCTGGTAACATTTTAACAGTAGATTTGGGAAGGCAACCATTGGCAAGAATAGAATAGGAATTAATTGGTGAGAGAAAGGAGTGTTACATGCACAGTCCAATATGCTGATAGAATGTTGCATTTTAAGCAATAAGTCAGTGATATATGCTTAATGGTTTCTGTGTCAAAGCATCTTACTGCTGATGTGGGGACCTCCGTGTGTTTGCTCATCTCAGCAGTTTTGCTCCAAATAGGGGAAAATGAATACAGACTTCAATTTCTAAGAGCCGGATTAAGTGGTGCTACCAACAGAACCTTATGCTTACTGCTACAGAATTGGCAGTGAGCTGTTGGAGGCAATTCAGTAGTGGAGGATCTGAGCAGAACAAGAGTTCAATGAATTTGTGTTGTTTTGGTTGTCAAGGACCTGCAAGTCCTCTTACTCTCCTGGAGTCATATACTCCTTTGCTTAAATACACAGAGCTCCTGATAGCGAAGTCAGCTGTGGTCTTCTTTTCAGGGAATTCCTCAGCATTCAAATAGACAGTGCTTTCCTTTTAATATATGCATATTAAGGGAGCTGAGCTTCACCATCATTTGGAAGCTCTCTACTGAGTGCAAGTTTTCATTTCAACAATCAAAATGTACCATTAGAAAAAAAAATTAAAAAAAGAGAATCTATACTGTATCTGTAAAATTGTGAAGGATCTTGAGGCTCTTCTCATACTCTCTTCCCTCCTTGAACAGTGAATATACAAGATCAGGCCAAAGCCATGGGCTCATCTGTCGTTGTTGGATTAGATCGCTCATCCTAGGGACACAATAATTACATCATGTAACATTCCCTAACCAAAAAACAAACCTCAAGCCCAAATTTACAGCGCACATGCCAGAACCAAAAAGAAAAAAAAACAGTTCTACTTTCCCCAGTGAAGAGAAGCTGCTGAGGAAAATTCAAAGAAAAAAAGAGGCTTATAAAAGGTGGAAGCAAGGACAGGCAGCCTGGGAAGAATACAGGGATGTTGTCTGGGAAGCTAGGGACCAGGTTAGGAAGGCTAAGGCCCACTTAGAATTAAACTTGGCTAGGGATGTTAAGGACAACAGGAGGGATTCTATAGGTACATAGCGAATAAAAGACAGGCTAGGGACAACGTGGGCCCTCTCCAGAAGGTATCAGGAGAACTGGCTACCCTGGATTTGGAGAAGACCGAGGTCCTTAATGACTTCTTTGCCTCAGTCTTTACCAGCAAATGCTCTGACCACACCACCCAAGTCTTGGAAGGCAGATGCTGGGACAGTGAGAATGAAGACCCTGGGTCCAATGTAGGAGAGGATCTGGTCTGAGACCATATTAAGAACCTGAATGTATGCAAGTCCATGGGACCTGATGAAATACATCTGCGGGTCGTGAAGGAACTGGCAAATTAAGTTGCTAAGCCACTGTCAATCACATTTGAAAAATCATGGCAGTCAGGTGAAGTTCCTGATGACTGGAAAAAGGGAAATATAACCCCCACTTTCAAGAAGGGGAAAATGGATGACCTGGGAAACTACAGACCAGTCAGCCTCACCTCTGTGCCTGGCAAAATTTTGGAGCGTATTCTCCCAGAAGGCATATAAGGCACATGAAGAACAACGACATGCTTGGTGACAGCCAGCATGGCTTCACTAAAGGGAAATCCTGCCTGACCAATCTGGTGGCCTTCTGCAATGGGGCTACGGAACTGATGGACAGGAGTAGAGCAGTTGACATCATCTACCTGGACTTGTGCAGAGCATTTGACACTGTCTCGCATGACATCCTTGTCTCTAAATTGGAGAGACATCAATTTGATAGGTGGACCACTCAGTGGATAAAGAGCTGGCTGGACAGCTGCACGCAAAGAGTTGTGCTCAATGGCTCAATGTCCAGCTGGAGGCCAGTAACAAGTGGTGTTCCTCAGGGATCAGTGCTGGGGCCCATCTTGTTCAACATATTTGTTGGTGACATGGACAGTGGGATTGAGTGTGCCCTCAGCAAGTTTGCCAATGACACCAAGCTGGGTGGTTCAGTCGATATGCTGGAGGGAAGGAATGACATCCAGAGGGACCTTGACAAGCTTGTGAGGTGGGCTGATGCCAACCTGATGAAGTTTAACCATGACAAGTGCAAGG
>JAOEHY010037028.1:0-36833 GCA_025447955.1 Psilopsiagon aurifrons
TCCCAGTGAGATGCGAGAAGAGGAGGACAGGGAAGAGGCAATTTGTATTGGACATCCCTGTGTTGGTCCTAAGGGTGGACACGGCCTTCCTCTGAGCTGACACGAGTCCTCTGAGGGTGCAGGGGGGAGTGCAGAGAATACATTACTTACTCTCTCCTGACGTTTGTTGACACAATTCAAGTGTTCAAGACCAGGTTGGACAGGGCTTGGAGCAACCTGGTCTATCGGAAGGTGTCCGGGCAGGGAGTTGGAACTGGATGAGCTTTAAAGTCCTTTCGAACCAGTCTGTGATTTCATGCTTCTGTGATTCTCGCTGTCTGCACCCAGCAAAGCTGCGGCACTGGGACAGGGAACATTGGGAGTTCACCCTTTAATGCTTTGGCTTTCATTTTTCCAGATTCTTTGCATATCCTCTGCAAGAAAGAGTTTATAACTGCATGTGAGGCATGTTGCTGTCTAGACACAGTCCTGAAAGACATGGCTCCTGGCTCCTCATCTTTCCACTGCCAAAGGTTTCCTTTACAACCTCACCTTTGAGCTCAACTGTAAAATTACCTGATTTGACCCATTTGGCTGTTACCAAACAAGGCTGCATCCTGCCCAACACCTTGCTGCAGATACTCATTGTTATTCCAGCACTGCTGAAAGGTTAGGCAGGACTTCGTCACGCTGAGACACAAGGGCTGGTGCAAAGCTAACCATATTGATGTAGGTTGGATAGGAAGGGGGCAGGTATGAGGCTTGTGCTCAGGAAAGGCAGGGTTGTTTTAAATGCATATATACGCATCAGTAATAACTACTTAAACACACTGCCTTCCAGAAACAAGCTGCTTATTTATTTTTCCTTGAATGTCAAGAGAAGTGCTCATAGCCTGATCTGTGCCTTAATATTTAGGAGCTTACTTCCCAGATGATTAACCCTTATACAGAGGAACTTTTTCACTATCAGTGACATGAGACCTCACTGTGGTTGTAAAGCACATGGCTACACTACCAAAAACTTCATGATCAGAACTGGTGAATGATATCAGTATGATCTTATGCATCAACCAAGCAGAGTCAGCATACCCCAAAGCATTGTCCTCTCCTTGGATCACACTGCTGGACTGGCAGGCTGTCACAATGCTACTCATTGAGGTGTCCCTCAATGAAATAGGGACAGAAATGCTTCCAGAATGTCCATATGGAGCCAAGAAGTATTTTCAGTCAGCTGAGAAAAAGCACGTTTTCCACACTCTTCCTGGCACTGCTGAGGTTTAACTGGTTTCAGTGCACTTACTCCTGATGTATATTCGTGCATAAGATGGCACGCAAGAGTTTCATCATCTTATGAGGAGAGAAAACCATACAAGTGATGAAGGAGACATCTGCTATAACTGCTGCACCACGAGATTGGAAAGAATATACATTTTAGAAAACCTTCTCAATGACATTGAAACTGGAGCATCCTCTCAGATGGGCATTTGTGAATCTCTCCCTGACAAAGTCACTGCTCCCTGGCAATTTGCTATGCTTCAGGCAGAAATCTCATTTGCCAAGCAGTACATAACCTTAACAAGACATCAGGCCAGCCAGCCCTGCTTGCTCCCAGCTTTTAGGGGGGCAAAATCCATTTAAGCATCTGTAATGCTGGTTATATTTTATTAAACTGATGCTGGAGAATAGGGCACGAGGGAGATTTTCTCTGGGTGAGAGATATTTATGGGCCAAGAGAGCTGATATCTAGGGAAATGTCCATATGTGGCATAAGTAGGTGTGGGCAAGATGTGTTCTTTGGTGGACTCCTCCAGTAGCACCTGCATTCATAGCTGAGCAAAAGTGTGAGTAAGTGAGACAGTGATGTATGTGGGAACCAAAGCAGGGACAGCATCTGACAGCACAGAAGAGGTTCAGTTGCCTTGTTAAAAGATGCTCTGAAACAAGAAAAAGGAGCTCATCATGCTGGAAGATTTAATAACTGGTTGGAAACAAACACCAAGATGAAAGGGGAAGATATTTTGGCTTGTGCCTAAATTAACTATTTTCAGCATGCACAGGACTTGTGGCCAACACATGAAATACAACAGGAACGTAATAGATCTGCCCGCCTTGATTCAGTACCGGTGAGGACAGGCTGAGGTCTCATGACCTCATAGGTGTTTTCCATCTCTCATTTCTCTGACTCCATGATAGAATGAGACAGAAGACATTAAAAAGACATCTGAAGGGAAAACGCTTTCCCATTACATCAATAAAAAATAGGAGCCCCAGCGGGAGGAGGCTGTCAAAGACGCCCAGCCTGAAAGCCTCAATAAAACCTGTCTTCTGAGCAGCTGATATTCCTCTCCTCACATGTGAAGCTGCAACAGCTGACAGCCAAGGCAGCAATTGGAGCCTTTGCCTTTGATAGCAGAGGCCGCTTTGTTGGCGGCTGCAAGAGTTTCTTGGGAACTTGAGCATCTTGAACACTTCCTGTTCAAAGGAAGAGTGATGACATGCCCTGGGTGGAAGGAGTCTTTTTTCCTCCCCTTTCCTCTGTCTTGCCTTAGCAAAAGAAAACAGCCTTATGAGCACCCAAGACCAAACTATTCATCAACTGGAACCTAGAGGCCAAATTGCTTTTACTTGTTGTCCCTCCTTGCTGTCTTTTAAGCATCAAGATACCACCCTGCCCCTGCTCCTCGATTCCACATTCCAGCAGATCCTCCTCCCACTTTCTTAAATGTCAGGCAGATGAACCACTATCCACAGAGAATAGTTACAACACCAGCAGTGTGAAGCCACTGTGGTGGCAATGTACATCCCAGGCTTGCAGTTCAGGAACAGTGGCCACAGTTCATAGGAACATAGGATAATTCAGGTGACAAGGGACCTTAGGATATCTCTGCACCAGTTGTTACATGCCATGGTCTACACCACTGATTCTGTGGCCAGTGATCTCCAGATGCCTGACACAGAAGTAGTTTTCTTGGAACAGGGGAGCCATCATTCTCAGCAATGTCCTGTCTGGCAAATTGGCCAACCTTTACCTCTGTTTTCCAGGATATGGCCCTTTTTCTTCAGTAATTTCCATGTTTCAAATGATTCTCGGCTGGTGTCAGCCCTAGGTGTGTATCAGCTGTTATCTCCCATCCTTGTGAACCTGGTCATCTGGTCTCCCTTGTTCTCAGAACGAAAAGTAGGTGAAGTAGTAAGGACGTGGGCCTCCTGCCGTAGAAATCACCTTTCCTGACAGCATCTCAGCAAGAACCCCTCCATTTCCAAAACAAGCATCCCACCTTGGTTGTATCCCCCGATCCCTACTCCCATTTCACAGGAAAATTCAGGAATGACACATCTCTGCTGTTCCATGAGAGGGCAGTGTCGTATGGAAGCAAAGCATCCACTGAGACCTGTAGGGACGTCTGGGCAGGAAGAGGACGGGGCTGATGGAGGGAATGTCCCAGAGACTTCAGTAAGGATGAAGTCAGTCGTGCTCTTATGGGCTTATGGAGACTGTGCAGGCCCTCAGGATTTACTACAGATGAGATCCTATGGGGTTTTTAAGTCTGGAATTGAGCTAGAAATCTCTTCGAAACACTGGTGAAGAAAGAAAATTAAAGTAAGGAGGTCACTATCTACTAAATTATGCGGGATGCTTTTGTCCAGAGCAGGTTCTGTAGGACACTGCTGTGTTCTCTTTAGAAATCCTGCCTGTTGCTGAACTACTTTAGCTTTGTACTACTGGTGTTTAACCAGAGGTGATCCTGTGCTCATTATGTTATCCACAAAAGCTCACTGAGGTTCCTGGCACACCATCACATCTTCAGAAGAGACCTCAATACACTGCCTGCTGGGAGCTGAAGGTGTAAAGGAAATCTAGGCCAAGCACTCTGGGAGCATTTCATGTCTGAGTAACTCTGAGACAGAAAACAGTATCCTAACTGGCTAACTCCTCTTTGTGTGGAGCTCCAAGGAGGGTCATGGGGCTTCCTAGCAGTTCAGCTATGAAGTTCCCATCCCATATCCTCTTTCCAAGAAACATTTTCCTCTATATAAATAGGGAGTACAGTTTGGGCTCAGTTTGAATTTCTCTGCTTTCTCTCCTCTACCAAGAAACTATGGGATGTGTACAACATGGCTAAAGAAGCCAGACGTTGTGACACTTAGGTACCTGCCTTCAGAAGTGATCCCAGATGTAGGAGTGATAGGGATCAGTCTCGAGTGACTTTTTGCCCAGATATGTGCAGGAAAAGAGGATTTGTCTCCATCTTGCAAGCATTCTTTCTGGTAAAAGGGAGATAATCTTCTTTCTGGGAGGAAGAAAACTTCCTCCTCCTTCCCCCATCGTGACAGAGCAAACCACAAACACTCTCTCCTTAACCATACACTGCCACAAGAATGACATAAAGAGACCTCTGCTCCTTTGAGCTGCTCCATGGTGTGGCCTCAGCAGCTGAAGCTCACGCTATCAGAGACCCCCTCCTATAACCTGCTAGTGTCTGCCTCACCAGGTGACTTCACACAAGTTGTTGCCTCAGGCTCATGTCTTGCAAGAGGAACATTGCTGTCATCTTACACGTTAAGAAAAGCATTGAGACCTAGAGGGAAGCACAGAGAAGGGGTGGATGCTATCACTGTGCCTACAAAATGGGTCCTTCCCATTGAATCACCTAGCTGAGAGCCATGGGAATGCCTTTGGAGATGCCTCTGAATGCTTCTGCTGACCACGTTCACGCTGTGGTTAAGTAATTAGTTTGCCTCTTTTTCAAGAGGCCCCAAAGGCGCCATTGCTAATGGAAAAAGAGCACAGGCAGGAGGGCAGGGAGTGGCAGACAGATGGTCATCCCTCCAGCAGTGAGGCTCCTATTTGTCAAGCTGCTATGAGATCATTCTAGCAAAAATAATATCAACAAAACAGGGAACAGCCTCAAGTTTCTTCAGTGCTACTGAGCTTGTTCTCAGTGGATGGCTCTCTTTCCTTCCCTTTTCCTTCTGTAAAGCTTGCTCTTCCAGTTATTATACACCCTCTACTCAACAATTCCACTTGACCTTCACTCCTTTTGGCTCCTTCATTTAGGACCGTTCCTCTGCAGCGTGATTCTGCTGCTCGTGTGGCCCCTGAGCTCTGGTAAGGATCGCGTGTGTCATGGGAGCAGAGCAGACAGGGGTTTGAGTCTTGTGCCAAGGTACTCACATAAGCATACGCAAGTTTTATAAGATTATGCTGAATCAGTTACCCAACAATGCTGGAGTGATCCCAAGGTTATTAAGATCTTGTGTCATGGTTCTTTGAAGCACAACCCACATCAGTTGGTTCACATTGATGCTGCTGGGGTAGGTTTTCAAAAGTCTTTCCAAAGATTTATTTTGTAAGTAACTCTGAGACACTTTCCAGTGACTTCTTCCATGTGAGAAGGTTCAGCTGCCAGCAAACTCCAGATCTTGGTCTGTTGAAGACGATGTTTGGTGGGGATGGTGACGCATTAGAGCAGATGACTCTGCACATCAGATTTCCAGTGGCTGGAACCTCAAAGTCAAAGCTTTGAAGCACTGGCAATGGGTGAGCAGCCAGGTCGATCAGCCATTGTCAGAAACCCCTGGCTTTTACACAAAGACCACAGACTTTCACAGGTGATGCCATTCCTTCAGGCTGAGCTAGACCATGTTGCAGAAACACCTCCTAAGCTTGGTTTGAAGCTAAGTAATAAGTTCTCAGTATGTTGCCCACAAGATCCTCAGCTGTTACTCATAACCACAGGGTTATGACCACAATGAATTTGCCACCACTTAAAACCCAGCTTGGCAGCAAAACCAACTACAGCTGAGCCCACAGCATGTTTACTTGCCTAGTACTTTAGCCCATGGGTCAGAGAAGACTGAAATTCTTGTATTAAAGGATGGAATCTGGCTACCCCTCTGTCCGAGGAACATCACTAGTTAATCATTCCAGTCTTAACCACAAAAGCAATAATGGCAGTATGGCAGCATCATGCAGTACAGTACTTCAGCACATGAAGAAAGCTTTCTTATGCCATTGGTGAGCCCACCGTTGTCAGTTATTGAATGGACTATGGAACCCTTTTAGTTTTCCATGTGGCTGCTAAAGAAGAGAGCTTGTAGTGGGCCTAGAGTTAAAGTTAACATCGTTGCTGAGCTCAGACATTTAATCAAAGTTATTGACCTCTTGTAGCTGTACTTTCTCTTGGTATCTCAGCTTCAGTTTACCTTTCTCTCAATTAATACTCTGCTGGAGACTTGAGCTCCAGAGGCAGTGCCTTGCCGTCTCTCCCTCCGTTCAGATGCATTTCATTTGCGGTCATGACTCACTCAAAGCTCTGTTAATTTCTCATAAAGCTGTGTGACTTAATCATGCCTTCTCACTGAACTAATGCTACTGCGCCTTACCTCCTGGCTACAGCAGCCAGCATACCAGGGTAATAATGCTGCTTCCAGCAACCTCCTGGCTCGTGGGCACAATTACCTGGCTGCAGCAAGATGCTGAGCTGGGCCCCTTGGTGCTACTGTAGTAACACGTGAGCCCGGAGCTTCACATGCCTCTGCTCCCAGGAGGTGCCTCTGCTTGCTCTCTGGGGGAGTTGTTCCTATATAACAGATGGGCAGCAGGCCTGGAGATCCCAAACCCTGCTCCCTAAGGAGTTATTCTTGCAGACGAGGCTCCCTCCTGGACTCAGATCCTTATGTTTCACCAAGGTTTTCCTTGGCAGCTCAGCAAAAAGTGCTTCAGTTTGGAGGCAGTCCAACCTGCCTCGGACTGCAGCCACCAACAACCTCTTCACCTGGTAGGATGTGCCAGGGTTCATCCTGCTCCAACCTCACCTTTCAGCTGTGGCAGGAAGGGAAGCTGTGACCAGGCTTTGCCTGCTCTATGCTTGCTCAGGAGAGAAGAATTATCTGGCACGGGAGCGTGGTCTCCAAATGTGAACAAGAGGTGGGCTAGAAGGTCTGGAGCTTTTAATAACTGAGAAAACCTCCTCTCATTAAAACAAGAATGAGAGTAGTTTCTTGTTGACTGAGTGTGGTAGCCTTTGGGATGCACTAGGATGCTTCAGAAGGGAGGCAGTGACTTGAGACACTGCCATGCCTGCCTCCACTGGCTCTACCAGTTTGAAATCCACTCTTCATCTGTCACTGCTGCACTCACACATAGCTCCTTTTATCCCACAGTCTATTTTTATTTTGATGTACATAATGTTACAACAAAAACCACAGAACAAATACACACATTCTTCAGCTGTAAATATTGCTGAAAAATGACATCATGCAGACAAGTGGAATTGTTCTGATAATAAATTATTATCTTTTCCTTATTCTGCATTGGAAATCTTCGGTGACTCACTGACAAGCGCATTGTTTGCTTAGAGAGCAATTACTGGACTAAGAGAGGTTTTTGCCTAAGTTCCCCTCCAGCTCTCCCACTGAGCTACTGGGCATTCGAGAATGTGGGAGTCAGGGAGCCAGAAAGCCGTTAACAGGTCCCATAGGACCTTGAGGACTCAGGAGCAGTGTCCTGCTCCTCAGTTCCTCCCTGATATTTTATTGGATAGTGGAGAGACTAGGGAGAAAATGGTGCAGCAAATTAAAACTGTTCCCATGACCAACTAGAGCCAATGTTTCCCTAAGTCCAGCTTTAGGTGCCTGCTTCTGACAGTGCCAACCTTAAGAACAGAGTAATTCTGACTTCGCTTTCCAATTGGTGCAGAGTGACAGTGTGAGCATGTGTGAGAGGTCTAAATGCCACCTCTCTTATAAGTTTTCCCTCTTTTTCTTAATGCCAGAAATATTTTGTTTGTATTGAAAAGAAATCTGTTAATTTCCCCTGCACCTCCCCAAACAGGATGCTTTAAGACTGACAGCTTTTCTTCCTTAATTCACTCATATACAACCACCTACACCCACAGCCATGCCACCTAATACTCAGCTTTTCAAGACAAAAGTATTTAAACACGCAGCAATTAGATAGAGTATAACTTCCCCTAACTTGGCAGTCAGGTTTGTTGCCTGGTACTGTTTGCACCAGGTTTGTTGATACATGGGAAATGCAATGGAATGCAGTTAGAAGAGCCTAAATAATGCAAAACTGATTCAGACCTAGATGATGCACCTTCCGTACCCTGCCCAGTGAAGGATGAAGGTCGCTCACTTCGCTGTACCTTCAGCTTTGATGGTTCTGAGCATGATCATACAACATTCATAGCGTTGTGATGTATCTCCAATAATGAGCCCTCCCAATTGCCCTAAAGGATTTGCATTTCTCAGTCCTCTCTGCCCCACACCCCACACACATTCTTTTCTCTTTAGGTGGTGTGCCTTCTCAATGGTATTGCATTTATTTGCACTTACTGTGGTTTTACACTGCCTTTGCTACATGGTGCCAAGGTTTCTACAGGAATCTTCTAAACCACACAAGCACAACAATTTACTGCTTCCTCCTCATTTGAATTTATCATATTTCAGCTTTCAGACATGGTTCCTTTCTTGAAAATACGGTTTCCCCACAGTAGTTCCATCTATTGAATTTATCCATCCTTTGTGATCAAACGAATGTTAATTTACAAGAAGCTAAAGAAATGAGCTTTCTCAAGCCTCTCCCTAGAATAAATTAATTCACTCTGATCCTAAAGTCTTTTTCTCTGGTTCTCATCTGTGTGCAGTCTATTTTCCAGGACTCTTTGAAGCATGCACATCAGCACTAGAGGCAGTACGGCAGCAGTAGGGGCAGCATCTCTTTTAAATACCCATCCACCAAGGTGTCTCTGTAGGCATAGGGAAGTCTTTGCTCCTAATCCACAGGGTGTCTGCTTACCCCTCATGCAAGGCTGATTTATCCATGCTGTCTGCCCCAGAAACAATTCACCTGGCAAAGGTATGAGTGCTTTGGAAAGGGACGGGTCACCCTCTGGACTCCATCAACAGCCCTGACCAAATCTGGGTTGACTCCCAGGGGAGTTTAGCACATGGAGATACCTACTCTGAAGACACTTTCCCTAACAGAAAGGGAATTCCACCTCATTTTTTAATATAAGTCCCACCTGTGCTGTGTCTGGAGTTAGAGTCTCCCCACTATACTTTTCTGATCCATCAATGCAGGAATAACTTATCTCTTGTATTGTCCCAACCATAGCTTGCAATTCCTGGATCACATTTGTGTGCATTAAAATGGGTTGAATGTATTCCAATTATGCAGCAGGAGGAATTTAAGAGCTTTAGCTTTTTTTTGTGTGTGAGTGTAATTTAAATCAGTTTGTTTCCTACAAATCGCTTTTTCCCCACTACTTTTAACTCTTTTCAGCCTTTGTTTTTATATGTATGTAGTACCCATGCCATGGGGGGTATTAATTCACTGCTATTTCTTCTTTATTTATCAGTAATAATGGTACTTTAATTGCAGTCTTCTCTGTGCCAGTGAGAAAATGTTTCTATCAATAATGGCCTGTTCCTTCATAGAATCATAGAATCCCAGACTAGTTTTGGTTGGAAAGGACCTTAAAGCCCATTGAGTTCCAACCCTCTTCCACGGGCACGGACACCTTCCACTAGAGCAGCTTGCTCCAGGGCCCCGTTCAACCTGGCCTTGAGCACTGCCAGGGATGGGGCAGCCACAGCTTCTCTGGGCACCCTGTGCCGGGCACCTCACTTGATTGAGAATTTGGTGGTTTTAAATGGTTTCAATGAACTCCTCTTTAATAACTTCCCAATTTCATTCTCAACATTCTTTATCTAATTACCTTTTCAATCAATTGCTAACAGTTTGGGGTGAGCATTTGCTAGGACACTATGGTATTTAGCAACTAGTTGCATGAGCATAAATCATTTCTTTGGAGTCTAATCTGCTCCCTGTAACAATTGCCTGTAGCATACTATGTTTGTGCAGAAAAACATGTCTCATCCAAAAAGATTGCTGGTACTAATGCTTTAAAATATTCCTGCTTATATTGAATCCTTTGGTATGGCTGAGAGCTGCCATCAGGACTGATGCACTAAATATAAGTGTTTAACTCTGGTATGGGGAAAAATGTTCCTGTATTTGTAATGTGAGGAGCAGTGTGATGCATTGTCCATAATTCTTCAATGTTAATCATGAAATCATCAGAACTTGGGTTAATGGCTCTATCTTTCAAGTGCAGATTACAGAATGCATGCAAATATGACAGCAGAGAGGCCTGAGCCTTTAGTTCAGGAAATAACATATAACGATCAGGTTGGCTGTTAAAAATAGAATGAGGACAGATAATGCCTGAAGCTAAGGTTACATTATATAATACATCAATAACTTGAATGCTGATGCATCTGAAGGACAGTAAAGTGATAAAAAGGGGATAAACTATGCATATAAAAATGGCTCTTCCTCTCATTTGTAGGACCATGGGTGAGGAGCAGCACTGGAAACAGAGCTAAAGCTTGTTCTACCCAGAAAGACCTGGGCCAGTCATTCTGGAGAAAATATAGTTCGAAGTATTGAATGTATGTGATGAAAACACCCTTGAGTGTGCATGAGTGAACATGTCTGTGCACCCCTGAGGTTGCCAGGACTTCATGCTGGTGCATAGAGGTGGATGCTCATTCGTAAGCAAGATCAGACTTCAAGGTGTGCAGGAGCAGGAGGAAGTCTGTGCATCAGGAACATTCACGAACACTGCAGGAGGTTTGGCTCTAGATACTTCACAGTGTTTCCTTTTCATTTATGTGAAACAGTCCAAGCTACAGATGTGCTAAAACTGGAACTCACCTTCCTGCCCTGTAAAGGCTCTGCCTTATTCATGCATACTCCAGTCCTCACTGCATTTCTGCTTGCTATGGTACTTCCAGGCATATAATCATAGAATCACGGAATGGTTTGGGTGGGAAAGGACCTTAAGATCATTCAGTTCCAATCCCCTGCAGTGGGCAGGGACACCTTCCAGTAGACAAGGCCCAGAAGCAACAGCAATTGCATTAAAAGCTAGTTTGCATAATTTCTGTGACATGGAAAAGATCAGGTAATTCAAATAATCAATGAAGTGTGTTGTGCATGGGCAGCTGGCTCCGTTAGGTCAGCACAGGGTTCTACCCTGGAGGAAAAAGGACTAACCAGGTTACGCTGCTGTGCTAACACAGTCTCTGTGTTTAGGGTGCTCATGATCTCGCCGTGCTATGTAGCCACACCATTAAGGGGCTGGGGAAGGCCGGACTTGCCTTCCATGTTCTGTTCTGACACGTCTTTCTCTAATAGGTCAAGGTTAGTGCTATGTCTCTGCAGTAAGTTATTCTTTCAGCAGATCTACCTCCGCTTCCAAGCTTTGGCCACAGAAGTTGCCGCATTTACGTCACTGTTAACCCCTTGAACAAACTGATCTCTACACCCAGTGACTAGCACCCTAACCCTCAGGCATATGATCCATCTGGATCCAGGACTAAAACTTCCTAATGTTCAAGGGCTTTTGGATATTTGGGATAGCCCACTTCCCTGTGTCTGCAGGATGCAAGCCAAAGTGTAGAGAGCATATAGAGCCTGTCAGCCCCCTCAGGGGAGCATGGGTGTCATGAAACACAGGAATATGAGTATCAAATCACACATGATGCTCAGGGGGATGGTGAAGTCCTTATTCAAAGGCCAAACCTGGTGTTTGACATGGATCTTTGAAGAGGTCACAGTTTCTCACCACCCTGAAAAGGCAGGATTGCATGACATGCTCATGTCAGTCCCACTGTTTCAAACATCTTGTTCGGAGAGCAGTGGTATTTAAAGCCAGCAGCCCTATTTTCTCTTCCACCTATCAACTATTTGATGGGAACAAGCACTAAGGGTTAAAAGATATTTCCTTCTAGTAAATTTTGTCAAGCAAATGGCAAACTTCTGAGGGTTCATGAAGGAAATTCTCTGTCTTGGATCCACTGTGTGCATGTTGGCAGCACTATTCACAGAATATTGTTATAAGTGCCTCTCAATTCGAAACACAAAAGCTCCACATTGAATGAAATGATTCAGGCCCATTTGCTTTTAGCACAGATAACTTTTCTTCATGGGAATAAGAAAAAAGATCCTGACTCACAGGCTTCTAAACGTAAAGATAAAATGAAATTCCTCAACAAAGAGGAAAGAATCACTCTCAAAATGGAACCTTTTTTTTTTCCCTTCTTTTTTCCTCCACACTCACTACTCAATGCCGAGAGGCTCTCTTTGAATTGCCCAGTGCGTTTCGAGGAGTTTTTCTTGCTACCATCAGGGGAAATGACTTATTCATCATGTTGGGCCTCAGAATAAATTGGATTCTTCCTTCCAGTTAACTGACTAGATTGACACAATGTGCAAAGCTATTCCAGTCTTGTAAGCATTTTCAGCAGCAGTGCCTCAGCCTCTTATTTCCTCCAATTTCTAATCTGTCAGTTTATTAACATCAGTCGAGTGATTCCTTTTACAGTCCCAGAGAATGTTGTTCTCACTAAAGAAACTCCACTATAAGTGAATACCAAGCATGTCTGCTGCACTGTAATTGACAGCAGTTAAAGGGCACGTGGGGATTTATATTCAGTACAAGGCTGGAAGACATTTTGCGTTGGAAGTACATTGTCTAAAAGGAATTTGCACAAAACTTCCTGTCTATGATATAAGCCAAGCTTTTTTGGAGACCATCAGTTGATAGCATCTCAGAAAATGCTGGGTAACAACACCCTGGGTTCAGCTAAGGTTTACATGCATGACTGGAAGGTCCATTTCTGGTCGCCTGACCTGAGATTTTACAGAGCAAACAAGTCTCTCACAGGCAGATGAATGGCACTTCCCAGAAATCAGGCATCTCAAACCCCTCATGTCTGAAAAACTTGGCTGTGGATGTGGGTGGCTGGAGAAGGGCATTTTCCGCAGGGCCAGCAGCTGTGGAATTCACTTCCTCCATCAGACAGTGGAGCAGACGTGAAATTCAGACAGGAATGTGCTGTGTTACAAGCCTATCCGCTCACTCAGGTTTTGCTCGAGGTGTGGTTTGGGCTCAGTGACTGAGTTAATGACGCATCATTGTTCAGTAGGCATGAGAACTCCAATTTAAAAGGTTTCGGGAGACTGATGGTGAACCTCCTGAACTGTTCATAAAGACTGTCTGTGTTATCCCAGAGACATCACAGTTTGAAGTGGTTGGGTCTATCAGGAGGCCTCTCCTCGACAATGAGACTGATTCAACGAGGACAGCCAAGTCTAAAGACAAAGCCAACTGTTTTTGGCTTCTCTCAGTAGTCTCAGGTAGGTCACCTTGTCCTGGGAATCAATATCACAGCTACCCCAGTACCCAAGAAGCAAGCTCTGACCAGTGCAGTTGATGAGGGGATCAATCCCAGAGATGGGAACCATGATGTTTAGCATGGGCAAAAAATGGAGTTTAATTACTATATAAAATGATACATAAAATGAAAAAGAAGGGAAAGCATGGAAGTGCAGGGAGACCAGAAAATCTCTTCTACATTCTCCTCCAGAAAAATCACATTTTCCATGTGAAACTGGGAATTTGCTCCATAAAGTACTGCATATCAGCATCAATTCCACTTTCCAGGATTAGCAACTTATTGCCAGTTCAGCTCCTACACCCTTTCACCATCAGAAGAATTGGATAAGCCTGTGGTACTTACGTTAGTACTTTTGGTACTTAAGCCAAATGCACGGAGGCCAGCCTTATAACCAGAGGGGGCACCTCATCTGGCCTAATCATCACATACCTACTCTATCTTTGGGATTGCGACTCCACTCAGCAGAAGGGATACCATTATGCCTGGAGCTGTATGTACATACAGCAAAGAAGCATCCATTCAAGAGGGGGACAGAAAGCAAGAGTTCTATTCAGGGAAAAAAGAAGCCCTGAAACAATTGAGGGTTGCTTTTTAATATGTACTTAGGATAACTGAGATCTCTGGAAAAGGTTTGCACAAGTCCTTTGCAGAAGAGCCCTGTGGTTAGGATGTTCTTCAGGCATGCAGAAGATCAAATTCCAGTTCCTGCTTTAAACGAAGCTCAGCTGTGACTTGAACCTGATGTGCCTCAGCCTTTGTTAATGCCCTAACCCCTGGGTTATTCTGGGGTGACTAATCCCCTCCACAGCCTACCAGAGACACCATCCTGGAGCTAAGAAACTGTTTTTTGACAGGCTAACACTTTTCAACAGATACAGTTTCTTTGAAGAATCCCAGTTCTTCTAGTCCACACCCAAATGACTAGACAGACAAAGGAAATGCCATCTTGACAGAGAGGACAAATAGACGTGGACAGAGCAGAAGTGGGTGTCCAGGACTCCAGATGCTTAACCAGTTGCTCAACCACAGGGCAAACATTCATGCAGAATACATGCAGGCTTCAAAGAACAACTGCTGATGCTGAGCATTCATGAGATGCTTAAACACCCTCCTTTCTAATTATATGGAATGGGTGCTTACCTTATGGGACAATCCTTATATTTCTTTGCCTTTGTGGGCTCAATAACTCACAGAAAACTATTGCCTGTCATCCAGCCAGGCAGCCATGGCTGGAGCCTACTGGGTACTGTTACCTGGGAGCCCCAGGGCTGATAAGATAATGTAATAAAAAGATGCAGGTTGGGAACATGCATTGCTCTGGCCTGCCCTTTTCTTTCAGTGGATATGTGCAGGAGGTGAGGTGGAGAGGACAGCATGTTCCCTCCCCTTGGAACAGGGGCAGGATACACCAGCTGTTGAGACTCCTGCTGTGGGTCAGCAAGAGAGGAGAAAGTTCTATTACTGTGGGCTTCCAATAGAGTGGTCCTTGGCACAATCTTGGCCTTGCACTCAATGTGTCTCCTCTCTTCATTGTGCAGCAGTTCCCCAGGGCTTTCTCTGCCCTTGTCAGGCCATCTGACACTGCCAGGAAGCACCATCCCCATGGCTGCCGACCAATTCTTCCAGACGCTTATCTGATACTGAGAGACAGATAATGAACACATTTGGCATCCACGAGCTACCCAAACAGTGTCCTCTTTGTCTGAAGCCCCACTGCTCCTGGCAGGGTGCTCGGCAGTGACTCCTCCAAGGCAGCCACAGAGTGACTCTAATTAATTCTTTTGGGCAGGTGCCACTGGCAAGTGAGAGCTCCAGAGCTCAGTGGTCACTGTGTCACCCTCCACAGCCTGTCTGGTAGGAGAGAGGAGCCAGGGACCTGCAGGCGGGAGGAAGGGATCTCCAGCCAGCGATGAGCTGCTCGCTGCCCTTCTGCCATTGGCACTGCTGCCCTGCCAGCTCATGGGATGCTGCTCCGAGAAGTTCACGCTGTTGGTTGAAGTTGCTGCAAGGATAAAGAACCTCTGCCATTTGTCATTTCAACTCTGCATGCCTGGAGGCACGATGGTTTAAAATAAAGCTGAAAGCTTGTTTAAAATAAAGGTGAAAACACCACAGAGGTGGAAAGTGTACATCAAGAGGCTGAGACACCACAGTGACTGCAGACACCTTCAGGCTGTGCCATGGGCCTGTTTGGGCTCCAGTAGCCCCAGGGACAGATCACCTTTGTTTCCCATTTGCACTCTGCTGAGGACAAGTAGCCTGGAGAAGAGAAGGCTCAGGGAGGATGTTATTGCTCTCTACAACTGCCTGACAGGAGGATGAAGTCAGGAGGTGAGGATTGGTCTCTTCTCTCAGATACCAAGCAATAGGACAAGAGGAAATAGCCTGAAGTTGTGCCAGGGGAGGTTTAGATTGGAGGTTAGGAAAAAATCCTTCACTGAAGGGGTTATCAAGTGATGGAACAGGCTGCCCAGTGAAGTGGTGGAGTCACTGCCCCTGGACTTGGTTTAGTGGTGGCCTTGGCAGTGCCAGGTTAATAGTTGGACTTTATGATCTTAAACTTCTTGTACAACTTAAATGATTTTATAATTCCATGATTCTATGACTTCATGCAAGAAACTCAAATCAGTCAAGACAACCCCTGTTCTAGACAAATATAAAAACTGAGGAACAAGCGGCAAACATCTGCTAATCACTTCCAGGTAGCTATGCAGAATTAGATGTGGGCCCAATATTGGCAGAGGTTGCATGAACTTCAGCAGGAGATGAAAGGCTCCAGCACACCAGAGGTTTGGTCACTGTGGAGTCCCATTTCTACAGTCTTCAAAAACAGGAAATGAAAGATGCCATTAAAAATGAGGAGACCGTGAACTCCCAAGGGGTGTGTGGGAGAAAAGGAGAAGGAGCAGACAGCACACAGCACCAGTTTGGGATCCAGCCTGTTGAAATTAATAAGGCAAGTGGTGTTACAGATGCACTCCAGGAGTCCTCAAGCCAAATGGGAATTGCTGTTATTCTACCACCACAAGAAGCCCATGAGCTCACTTCAATTTTTCCTTCAAAACACAGTTTAAATGAAAAGTCTTCCAGTTAAAGAAAAACAGTGATTGTAAATTGCTAGAATTTGCTCTATTGCCTCAACACAGAATGTTTAACAACATATTTTATTCCAAACATATGTAGGGCAACAACAACATTTCTTCTCTGTCACTTCTTTGAAGGAATGCTAAGCTACTAAAATACTAACAGCAGTTTCCAGACACTGCTAGGTAGATCCTTCATCTTTACACCAAAAATGCTAACTGATCTAAAAATATTGTACATAGGTACAGTGGGAGATGAATCATGCCTTATTGGCATGTGGCTTGGTCTGATCAGATCAGCAACACAGGAAAAAAGCCTGCTTGAGAAACAGCATGCACAACTCATATTTTAATCACATCCAGCCTGGACAACACTCAGCCCAATGTCTCCACAAAGTCACAGCAAATATTCCCTGCTTCATGTTTGCTCAACTCTGGGTCTTCACATTCCCAGACAGTCTTCTGGAGCATGGTTTGTAAGAACCCCAGGCAATCATCTTGGCTGAGTGCTCAGGAGCTTCTGTAAAGCTGACTGGGGTCTGAACAGCTTGGTCTGTTAAACACAAGCCCAAGACAGGACAAAGCAAGCAGACCAGGACCAGGCAGAGGCCTCAAGTAACCTGAAGAGCAAGAGCAGTCTCATGTCTCTATAGTTTCTCTACTGTACTGGTCATTTGTGACAGATGGGTGGCATCTTCTGTGTCCAGAGATGCAGCCACAGCCTCAGTGCATGCACCACATGACTGCTGAGCTCCATAAACTGCTTTAACCCTGGGAGATGCATATCCTGATATAAAGGATAACAGTGTGTCAATGCTGTGGCATAGATGCTGCCCTCTCCTGTGTGCTCAGGTGTCCTTTCAAAGGTAGCAGAGTGCAGGAAGAGTATTGACATGCATGTGTATAGACTGACACCGAGTAACCAAGCAACTTACTCTTGCCCTCAGCTCTGGAATGGCCATGGACCATTGGCAGCTGTAATAACCTCTAGAAAGTGTCCATCCCTTAGCAAACCATGTGCTTACCATTGCTAATCGTAGGATCTTCGTTGCACAATCCATACCAAAGTATTTCCATGTATATACTCCTCATTTACCCTGCTGCAAAGTCACCCACCCCCAGAAACCTCTTTTAAAACCCGATTTTAAAGAGGTTAGAGTTCATTCTGCTACTAGGATACTTCTGCTTGGGCTAACAGTGGCACTGGGAATGTACCTGACCCTCTCAAAGTCATCGTTGCACAGTGCCATTTTCTCTGTTACACGGACAGAGGTACACAGCAGGTCTATACCTGCACTGTGGTAGCAGCCTGAGGCTCAAACTCCCCAATTGTTCGCACCACCTATATATGGGTTTGCTGTTGGTAATGACTGTGACCTTTACACTTCAAGCCTTGGAGTAGCATAAGTTAAATGTAAATTCAATGGATAGGACAGATGCTCAAAACCTAGAAATGTTATATCTGCCAATAGCGTAGGCTGCATTTTGACTCAAATTAGGCTAAGTAACACGAACAGGAAACAGAATAGCAGGAAAAATGTCAGACGTGTCAGAAGAGAAAAATAAGTTGGGACTTTCCAAAAGCACAGACAGCAAATTAATTCCAACTGCAGTTAACAAATTAGGTATATCTGCTTGTCTTGTGTGAGATCGTCTAACACCAGTGATGTGACAAGGAAAGAAGAGCTCCTCTCAGTGACAGAGCTCCTTCTGCCCTTAACTCCACTGCAATCTGCTTCCAGTCCTCATTAGACACTTGGTCCTGCAACATGGATGAGTTTAACCTTGGGAAGGCCAGGCTCTTGGTGATAGCAATAATAGAGTTTCTGAGTTCAAGCTGGTTTTTTGTATCTTATAAGTGGCATGATTTGCACACATTAATTAACCAAATCTTTTCTGTTCCACAGTCTTTCTTGTTCAGTTGTGGTCCTGTATAACCTGGATTTTAATATTTGTGCTCAATGTGTTACTCTGGGTCATGATTAAGAATACAGCCAATGAGACAGGGGACAATTACATAGTGTATTTTGGATACTTCAACTTAATCTAAAACATTTCCTGACTTTGTATAGTACCTGGAGCATTATGTGATCCTGAGATCCCTGAGGAAATGACTTTTGTGGGTATCTAATGCAAACTGACACTGTAGTCAAGGTTGAGTTTGGGTTCCTGCAGCTCACCCATAAAAGGGACCAGCTGAGTTACTGGCATCAGCCCTAGGTATTTATTCTCATTTGCTGCCCTGCTCAGATTCTTGATTTCCACTGTAAATGAAACCTATTCCTGGGGTCTATCTTTCACTTTTTTTTTATCCTCAAAATTCCTACTGCACCCTTATGAAGAAGTCAACTCCAAATCCCACTGCAATGATGGCACATCAAATCTGCAGAACTGTTCTCTTACATTTATATTAGCGTGATATATTTTAATTGCTAATTTGAACTTCATCTTGTCCTGAGCTGGAGAGGAGATGGCACCATCTTGGTGAGTGTGGGAACATACAGTGATTTCCAGATGCACCGAACTTACATCCAGATGTGCACTTGCATACAGTTTTCTTGAAATTAAGGGTAAATGCTGAAAAAATACAGCCAACTCATAATGGCTGGGAGAGGAAGTAATCTCCAAGTCAAGGCTTTTCACTCTTAGATGATAAAGCTGTAACTTCAAAGTCAACAGCATCTTTTTGGTCTCAGCACAGGCCAGGAGCAGTGAGATGAATGCCAGAAGCTGCTGCAGGAACACCAGGATCCAAGCCTTCTCTCCTGGCCCCTGACAAGGAGCTTACAGTGGTACCAGTCACTCCATCCATCAGACAGCTCCAAGGTGGTCCAAGAAACGAGGGAGGGATCCCTGTTGCTCTTCAGTTTTCCATATGAAAGTTCCTGAGGGCCTGGTGATTACAGGAGGCCTTTAGTGTGAGGTGTAAAAGCCACCACACCCTCACCAGTGCAGTGTTTGCTTACCAGAAAGTGCAGCTGTGTCAGCTTTATCAAACACCAGCAGAGATTTGGAGGCTGAAGAATGTGTTTACCTGAAAGCATCGATTTGCAATAATGGAACAAAGTTACAGAAATATAAAACAATAAAACACATCATTACATTTACATATGAAATGAAGGAATTTCCTTAATAACTCTTTTATCTCAGCTAGGCTGTAAGAGTGGCTGAAGTTTCCACCACATACTTCTGGGCTGGCAAGACCTTGGTGAGACCTTACAGATGGATACTTTCTGCTCTTATTGAAAAGCCTTGGACAAGTATTAGTCAGAACAGTCACACTGTGCAGCCTATCTCTATCTCCATCTTCAGAGGCAATACCTACTTCTTAACATCTTTCTTCTTCATTTCCCCCAATCCTTGCACCGAAGCACTTGCCACCCTGCAGTACTCTGGGCTCAGGCAAGCCTTCCAGAGGTATATTTTGATTAAGGTATTCAGCTTCAGACTTCTTTTCCCTTATCGCTTTATGCCCTACTATAATTTCCCTTTATGCCCTATCTCCTTAGGGTAGCTTCAGAAATGATGCACTCAGTAATATGCCTTTATTTGTGTTTCCCATGAACGCCTGCACCCACAGACAGGCTCCAAAACCAGCTTGGCTCCGTGGTACCTTAAAGACAGGGAGACAGTCAGACACTTCAGCACCTGTCAAGAGAGAAAACTCACTGATGCTTGGCACTTCTACAGAAGGAGCTGTGAGTTGTGCAGCAGTCATGAACCTGGCTCTCTATGCATCAATGCCTCTCCTGAGGAGTACCTGGCAGTGTGTCACACACTGACTTCGCATTTGGGCTCCATGAAGTGGTGATCACTCAGCTGGCAGCCTCGAGAAGAAACCTGCTGAGCTCATGCCCAAAGTTCCTCCCGCAGCTGTCAGTCGATGGCTGCACCAAGTCCAGATCTAATGGCAAATGACACATGCAACCCAGGGCTGGTCCTGAGCTCTGCTTGGCAAGTTCAGATTTACCAGGGCAAAGTTTGCCCACAGAAAGACCATTGCTCCCAGCTCCAGTGCTCTGCAAATGTTCGCCCTGCACAGTATTTGCTCTCCATCCCTGCTCAGCCCTTTTAATGCCTTGTTATCTTAAGGTGAGGCCCTCCAACAGCACCTTTGTTAATGCCTGTGCAAAACTGCAGTGATCTGACAGACAGATAAGGATGAAGTCAAACACATTCCCATTCCAGCAGGCACCCCTGTGCCAAGCGTGCACACACAACCAAACTAGGGCTCTCTGATGCAAGAAGCGGCCCAGCCATGCGTTATCTATTCATACTAAGGTATTTATTTAGTGATAGCTGCAGCAATGGACCTGATAATCTAGAAGGACATGCTAGTACCCTACAGATGCTCACTTTTCAGCTTTGCCAGTGCATCTCAGTGCTTATGAGCCTGAGTCCTCCCTCTGCAGACAGGTATGTCAGGCTGAGAACTTCCCTTCCTCTTTCAGTCTTAGTCCTGTTTGAGCAGAGGCTGGTCAGGTTGCTTTTAGGGGAAGGTGATTCTGCACCACCCACATTTTCTGTAACTGTACAAGGGGAAAAGCAGCTCGCAATAGAAGCTCTGAGGCTCTCTGACCTTCCTCTCTTGCAGTCTTGATGACAAAGCAAGTTTTGGGTTTCAGGAAGACCAATAAATCATTCACCTGCTGCTGGGAGGAAGCTGCAGAGGAGGGTTTGTCATTTTGCATTTGTATCAGAAGCCCCACAAGTTTGCAGGATTATGTCAGGATTTGCAGCAGAAGAGTTCCCACAGTCCTGAACATGGTGACATGTTCTGAAATCAAATGTTCTGAACATAAATCAAAACGTCTGTGAAGAAGCACCAGAAGAAACATTGGATCAAGGGTTAGAAAAATGGCATTTATTGATAAACAAGGGTGCCATGAACAGCAATCACACTGGTAAACACTCAGGAATGTGTCATTTGCATAAGGACCGCGGCACGGCTGAGTCACCAGGTGAAAGATGGAAGGATGGTCAATAGCTGGAAGACAGCAATGAGGTGCAGTGTTTTGAGTGTGACATTCCCCTGCTTGTCATCTCAACAGAAGACACTCATTAGCCATGATCATACCTGAAAATAGGAACTGCAACCAAAGGGCAGCAAGCCTGCCTCAGATTTAAGGAGTGTGAAGTGCACAAGATTTGGAGACAAAGATCACGGAGTAAGAACTGTTGGCTTGTAAATAGCATAAAAGATGTGATCAAAAGCCAGTTTGTTGTCATCAATCTAGAAAGAGCAGACAGCAGTGGCTCGAAAGCCAGTAGCCCTTGTCCTTTATGCCACATGCAGGCAACCCTGACCAGACCCCTTGGATAGGTGTCTTGGTGCTGGGAATGGGAGAAAATGAAATCATTTTCTGCTCAAAATAAACATAATCTTCCTTTTCACTAAGGTTTTGCACTGTTTTGTTTACATGAATTTCCTTCAAGGAGAAACAAAAGTCTCCAAATGAACACGAGCCAACGAGTAAACTTGCCTGAGAAACTTTGGGGTGGGAAACACCACGATGTTGCCTGCTGAGACTTGCTCCTGTATGCCCGGTCATCTGGGACATCATCTCTGCCTGTACCTGAACAGAAAAGGGTGCTGAGAGAAGCTTTCAGCTTCTAACACTTGATGCATAACTGGAAAAAGGGGGACCTATGCTTCTAAGGGGCAACTCATGTAGCCATAGGAGTGCAATAGGAATTAGCTATTTTCATATCTTTCCTTTAGTTTCGTCAGTGGCAATTCACTCTTGGGAATCATCTTAACACAAAAAAGACATGGAGTTGTTGGAGCAAGTCCAGAGGAGGCCATGGAGATGCTGCGAGGGCTGAAGCAGCTCTGCTCTGGGGACTCCTGTGTGCACATGGTGGAAAATTTAGGGATGGAAGAGTGCATCCTTGGAGTAAGAGTCCTGCTGTTCTCAATCGCCTTCCTCCCCCAGACACAGCAAACCTTGTCTTCAGCAGGAATCCTAATATAATCAATTTCTGTACACATGCAGAAATGACTTTACTCTTCCACATTCATCTCTCCCTGGGACTCCATTTGTTACTTTCCAAAGCCTGGTTCACTATACAAAACACATTTCATTCCTTTTCCTTCCTTATTGAGCATGAGACGAAGTGATTTATCTGTGGCTAATGCATGGGACCATACAGCCCACAGCAGGCAGCCAGCACTTGCACTGCATGAAAAGAATGATTTTATGGTGCCTGGGGATTGTGCAAGTGTGATCAAGTTACTATGGCTTAACAAGACGCAGTGCATGCACTGAGCTGTGAAAAGCGTTCATATATGTTCTTAGCCCACAGCAAATCCAAGGCAATGTGACTCAGTTTAACCCACCATGAAAGAAGCTGCATTCCTTGCATTTGTCATGGACTAGGAGTGTATCCACAGACAGCTACTGTCATCCCCTGGCATGTCATAACTTGTTCAGAGACTGGAATGGGATAAGTCCTACTCATTCCAATAGTCCTGGGTTTCGTAAGCATTGATGTCACTTCTAAAGGTAAAGTTGAGATATGTAGGTGACTGGGGGAAGGTAAATTTTACCCCAAAGTCACTAAGAAATGTGGAAGTTCAGACAGTTTAGAGTCAGGTCAGCCATGGACTTGCAGTTGTGGTAATGAAAGGGAATTAGATCCAGATTTGATGCCTTCCTGTGGGCTAGCTGAAATAGTTGACCAGAGCCTCAGGCCATCTGTGTTCACCCTGAGCAATGATTTGGATATCTCTGTGATGTTTCTAGTTTGTGCTTGAAGAGAATTTATCCTTGTGGTGGCTCACAGAAAGGATTGCAAAAGCAGGAATCAGGTCTGTATTCTGCAATGTCCTTGCAGGGAAGCAGCTTTCAGAGGAGTCTCCAGGATGGTGTAGAGCTGTAGATAATCAGGCAGAACCAAAGTAGAGCAGAAGTTTGATTCAATTTCAGACAAATTGTGAGTTTCAGATAAGAGCAAATAGTGCAACTTGCCAGAAGGCAGAGTTATTGAAAGAACCAGCCGATAGAGATTGGGTTTGAGTTGAATGACTGAAAGCCTTTGCCAGGGGCAGAGTTCAAGGGCTATGGAGCAGCTGTAGCTGCAAAAGAAGTAGGGGTTAATTTGATAATTTGACAGAAGCATCCACTGAATGCAAAGAAAGGCAGCTCTGAGCACAGCTGCCATTGCAGCGTGCAATTGTGCTCCCCAAGGGTAATGAGCTTAAGAGATATAATCAGAAACATCAGATCATCCTCACCTATGGGATGCTCATGTCAGACAGCTCCTACTCTGCATTCCTCTGGTGTATCAGGAAGCACTGAAATGAGACCAGAATAATCTTCTCAAGGATGGCTGGGACAAGTCACCTCTATCATCTGGGTATTTCCAAATGGAATTGTACAATAATGTCATGAAGACTTGAGAATACGTGTGCTAAAGCATGAGATTCAATTGAGTTGCATCTCCTGTACTAAGAAGCAGGGACACTGAGAGCATGAGACACCCTGCAGCAGACACCTAAGACAGGACCAAGTCTTGGAAGAGACAATTTCTATCCTCTAAGTGCAAGGATTGATGCAGACACAGATTTCTGCAGTATAGACATCTAAATTCAGTGAAGATGAACGTCAGCTTTGCAAAGCTGCTCCTTCTCCATTTATCTTACACCTGAACAATCTACCAGGAGAAAAATAGCCAGTTGTCCTCTGCAAGGAAGGTATCTAGCTCACATTGAAGTGACACATAAGAATCAAGAAATCTCTTTGTACAAATGGCCAACAGCCAGACAGAGCAGCTAAAAACATAAATGCACCACGTAAACTTTCAGACTCATCATCTCAAGCAAATAGCTTCTTTGCCTTGCCTTTTCACCCTAAGAACAGCATCAGGATGAGGCTCACTCCTCACACAATGAATATGAAGATTGGTAGGAGAGGCAGCTGTGACCACCATTTGTCATGCCACCAAGCCAAGAAATGCTCCATGCTTCTCAGGGGATCCCAACTTTCAAAATGCATTATCACTGACCAAGTTGGTTCATAACCCTCTTGGCACCCACAGCATTAGCTGTGAAACCTACTACAGGTTTCCAGATGGGCTAAATTGATGTGCATTCATGCACTGTAGACATCACAAGGTCTTACACACAACCTGATAGCTGCAAACAACATGGGTTTATTTGCTTCTAAAACCACGGAACAGATTGACATATAGAAAAGAGAAGCATTTTGACCCCTGTAGGAAAAGCCCTAGACAGTGCTATGCTGAAATTCATAGACACATTCAACCTCTCCAGTCAATTGCTGGTTTCTCCTGTTGTGAGTGCAAGTAGGGTTCAAACAGAGCTTCTTCTTTCATGGGAATAGCAGGTCACTCAGCTTCCCCTGTATCTTGTGGATTGGCTGATTTTTGGCCATGCAGTAGCACCAGATTCATTTGAACAATCAGTCAGAGCAAGAAATGGTTTTGCATTGGGTTTTTACTGAAGATCTTTCTATTCCCTGCACTTCACCTTTAAAATCTTTTCCTGAAGTTATAGAATCACAGCCTGGTTGGGGTTAGAAGGGACCTGAAAAATCATTCAGTTCCAACCCCCTGCCCTGGGCTGGGATACCTTCCACTAGAGCAGGTTGAATTGAAAGTACTTCCCCACTGTCCTCTTCTAACAGCTACTGCCCCTGTTTCAGCGGTATCTCTGCCACCCACCACAGCATCACAGTAATCCTGCTGCTGGGAAATGGCGCTGAGGACCAGAGATAGGTGCAGAATATGAGCTCCACATGCTAAAGAGTGAACATGAGCAATTCCCATCACTTTCCCTGCAAGTTGCACTCCTTGAGCGCCGGGAGGGTGAGGTGGGGATTGCCAAGTGCAGCTGACAGTGCGGGGAGTGGCGGCAGGCTTGTCAGAGCTCTCTATATTTAGGTCCCCGCAGGTTGGAACAAGAAAGCAGGAGGTCTCCTTCTTGTTCTCCCCTTCCACATGAGTCTGCCTGGCAGCGGTGTCTATCAAGCCTGAACTCATTTTATAGCTCCATTTAAACTTCTCAAGCCTTGCGAGCTGACAGAGCATCCTCATGAGGTACCTCAGATGGATTTCTAACATCTGCTCATTAAAGCACTGTCTATGTGTGTCTGTCTCACAGGCAAACTGCCTGTTTTGCTTCAGGTGCCATACTTCAGACTGCATCGTTGAGCTAACAATTGCTCATTAGTCTGTCTGGTCCAGCATCTTAGTTCTTGCTCTGGCCAAGGCCGTTGCAAGAGGCCACAAACTTAATGGGCAGTGGTGCCATTGAAAAGGATCTTTCTGTCCTAATCCTGCACTGATGAGCTCTTCCCCAGAGCAGAAGGTGACATTTGCTTAGGCAGTCGCCTTCACCATTATCTCAGCTTTTCTGCCTGCAGGTATTTCATAGCCCTTTGAAATGTGCCATGGTCAGTGATTCATTGAACTGCTGCTGAAGGCATTCATCTCATGCGTGGGACCGGATATTCTCCCTCCCAGCTGCTGCTCTCCACTATGTCATCTTTCACTAAACATCTTACATCCATCTCTTCCACCTCTTCCTCCTGTTGGACAGGTTTCATTAGGTGTCTGACAGCAATCCCACTGTTACCTCTGAGCACTCTCTGCACCACTGACACTGACTGCAGCGCCTCTGCCAGTGCACAGCCCATAAGAATCAGTACACAGTTATGCCTCTCCTCATGGTCTGCTGCTGCCCATCTCCTTAGAGGCTGTGGGATCTTAATGGCAGAGTTCAACACATTAATCCATCTTCAGTGCAACAGAAGCTTGAATTACAATATTTAATTTCTCATTACACTTCATAACTAAACTTTGTTTTCTCTAATACTCTGAGTAACCTGTAGTTACTCCCACTCTCGTACTATCAAAATCATTAACCTTTCTCCATCTCGGTCTGTTTATTTCTCCCTCATCCTACTTTAATGGCGGTGTGATAGACAAATCTGAATACTCTTCTCTGGGCAACCATGCTGACATCTTCCAAATGACCTCTTGAGTGTGGTGTAGTTTTCCCACCCTTAACTTCCAAAATAGCAACCACCAAGTCCATTCAAAGCTTGTGTGGTAAATGCTGGAAAGCCCTGAACACAGAATAAAGTCTGACAACAAAAGGCCCACACTGAAAGAGGTTCCTGATTGACAACCTCTCCATTGTGCATGATATGCAAAAGTCTGAAGTTCAGTGCACAAGAACAATTTTGCTTTCACCCTTGAATTGCACAGCAGTGAAATGTCTCCACTCTTGACCTTTGAGCTGTTTATGATGAAGCTGCAGTACAGTATGGTCAGTCCAAGTCATAACTGTCTATAGGAGGAAGAGAAATGAAGGCAAATTCATCTGAGGCTCCTCACAACCCATCTGCTCAGCACAGATCTGTAATTTCCAAACTGTCACTCATTGCCCTGCCCTGCTGAATTAACAGTCTTTTGCTCTCATCCTTCACCATGGGCAGACCAAAGACCTAAGACTTGCAATGCTGGATGCAGAGTTAACATGTTCCTAGGGCAGGACTTTCAGGTTGTCAAAGTAAATTGGAGGAACACCCAAGAGAATATTGGGAGGTTCCTGCAGAACCACAGCTGAGTCCACGGACAGTGGTATCATGACCATGCATTTCCTGTGTCATCACATCCAGGACATTTTTCCCCCACCAGATTCCAGGCTCTATTCTATTAACGGTTTTCTGTTAGTCTTTTCTCACATTTATTTTGTCTAAATTATTTGCTTCAAATAACTTCAGAAGCTTCAAATGTATTTCACACATACCTGAACTTTGAACAAGCAATAGGAGAGCAAGTTGCTGGGAAGGCATGTGCTGCTTCCCAGTGGTTTAGAGAGCAGCCCATCAGAGGGTTGTTAAGGCACCGTAACCTCACATCTACTGCAACACTGGGTGATGAGGGGTTATGCCTCATCTGCAGGCCAGGTCTAGGTGCCCTGTGCGGGCTCTTGCTCAATCTGGGACTTCTTCTACCTGCCTGGGAAGAAGCATAACCTTTTCCTAAAGGATGCTTTGCATTTTCATTTCCCTTGTTGGAAGCTGAAGAGGGACTCATGGTTGCCTTCCCCATCTGGCTGGTTCCCAGACATTAAACACATCTGCCTTGGAGGATTTCTCCCTTATCCTACATAAAGTCTCTTTACAGCCCTGTGTGCTGCGAACTTGAGTCCTAGACTGACCCTCCAATCCTCCCACCCTTGAAAGTCAACTGTTAATCATAATTACTTTTCAGAGTATATCCAGAACTGAGTCCTGCCTCTGCCAAGGGCACCCTAATTAAGCTGTTTCTCTCCTGAGTGCAGTTCACTCCCCTTTGGCACGCAAGCCATGATTACAGTTAATTTGCTGCTTTTCCAAACTGCCATGAGAAATGAAGCTTCCAAGAAAAGAAAAAAGAGCCCAGACTCTACTCCCAGTGCACATTGTGAAGAGTCAATATCACAGGAGAAACCTTCAGCTTCTTCCAGTAACAAATGTCTTGCACAGTGTCTTCAGGCCAATTAGATGTTAAGTCCTTGCTAATCCAAGCTGGCTGACACTGAAAGCTGTGAGTGGCGCTTTGGCTGCAGGACGTCACATAGGTGTATTAGCAAGGCTACATACAGCCAGAGCAGGAGTAGTTGTGACTGCAAATCCCAACCAAGCCACATAGGTAGCTAACTCAGAAGACGCAGTTTCAACCTCACTAACAGGACATTCCCTGAACAATCACAATGAGCAACATGACACCCAGCAAAGATGTTGAGGTAACCCCAATCATTCCAACAAACAGTCAATAATGACAATAAAATATTTCTACAGTATATTTCAAGGTTTCTAATGCATAAATCACTGATTTATCTCATTCAGGATTGATACGGGCTTCTGGACCAGAATACAGTTGCTGCTGAGCAGGGCACAGATAATCTACATAGTTCAGGAAAAGACAAATAAGTTTGGAGCCAGATCCCCCACTGATATCAAAAGGCAGAACACCTTTTCCTGCTCTACTACTTTATGCTGTCATTTCAAAAGTACAGCCTGGCCTTGGCTCCCAGTGGAGCCTTGGGGCAGAATTGTCAGACAGATATAGTAACCTCTGCTGGAATTCAGGATAACATTAATTGGGTACCTTTATATCAAAATATAGCCAGGGGTCTTCGGAGACTGTAACCCGTCACAACCTCTTTCCAGATCCAAAATACATCGACTTAGCTCTGACTCACAGGCTGACATGCCAGAACGCAGCTTCTCACCCTGCAGCACCACAGCTTCCCTTGGTGGTCTCCCACGTAGGCCTGGCTAGCTTGTGGGAGCTGACACACAGCTCCTTACAGCAACAGAACCACTCCCATTCACATCCATGGGGCTGCTCTGTGCAGCTCTCCGTATGATGGTACAGCCTCCCTCATGTAACTGCAGCTTGCAAGGCTTCACCCGGGTCAGAAGTCTGTGCGAGCAGTGATCCTGGTGTGAAGTATCATCTCGGATGGCCTTGTGCAGCTTCCCTCTTTCAAACTGCTGGTTTGGGGTGAAAGGAGAGGAGCGAGCCAGAACTTGCTTCCTCAGACATCATCTGGCCCCAGTGTAACTATCTGCAGGCACCATCTCCACTGGTGGCTTGAGAGCATCTGGACACCAGTGTTCAGGCTGGGAATTCCCCCCATCTCTTTTTCCACCCACTCTCATCTTTGCTGGGTGTCATCTCGAGGCATTCCAGGTTTAATACTCATCTATAACAGAAGGACATGTTGCAAGACTTAAAACAGGATTTCACTGTTGGCTTCCAGCATCCTTCTATTCTTCAAGGTTGGGATAGCTCTTGCACAAATGCGATTACCACGGTGGGGTGTTGTACCTCCTACAGGGTGATTCCCTGAGCTATCACAGCTCCCAGCGGTTATCCCAGCCCAGGGTTACCTACATGCTGTCAGAAATAAGCTTTCCTACAAAGCGCAAGAGCAAGAGAAAGAGGAGGCGCTCAGGCCTCATGGTGTACCAGGTAATTGCACAGCTCCATCACAATGAAACCTGCAGCCTTACTGTCTAGATCAATGGACACACACATATCTACCTGGGATAATCATCTGCAGGTTCTAAACAAATCCTGTAGAAAGATAAGGAAATACATAGAATTTGAGCCGTTTTTCAAAACTGGGCACTTTGGGGAGTTGTTAAAGCTGTGGGAAGGAGTAAATACTATAGTAAGAAACAGAAGTGCAGAGTGCAATGGAGCAAAGGTAGGAATGCTTCTATTTATAACATGATTCCATAGTGATAAAACACATTTATCTCCCATTTTTGCCCTGCACTTTGTCCTGCAAGCCTTCTCCAGGGCAGGCTTCCAAAGTCCCAGAGCAACCCAATTAATGCTTTTTACAAAAAATAATGTTTCTCTCCTTCCTGAAAACATTACTGCTCAGTGTGAGTGATGTTTGTCTGATGACCTCTGCCTTCTCAGAGGTAAGAACAGGAACCTGAAGAGGGAGATCTGACACCTCACTGATACACTGAAGATTTCTTCTCTGAATCCCCTGACTTATTCAGAAGTTGCGGAATCTTCTCTCCTGCTGTCAAAAGTTCTGGCAAGATGTGCTCCATTTTCTATAATAGGTAAAAAGGTTCCTCGATATGCAGGAACTGATATTTAAACCTGAGAAAACCAATTAGACGCTGTGGTCTCACTGGATTAGTTGGAGTATCTGAATGTGCAGTTCTGTTGGGTTTCAGCCTAGAGAACCAAGTTTGATGGGAACATCATGGCTGTAGAATGGCAAAATGCTCCTGCATGGCCTCGGGACTGCTCTGTAGGATATATGGATTAATAAGCATCATCCTGGGTGAAGGAATGGCACAATGAAGCTGTTTGCATGTCACCATCCAGCATGTTTTTAGTAGGATTCCTTTTTCTTAAAGTGGGCCAAATGATGGACTTTTAGCTATGGCAGAAAATTGTTTTAGTCATCATGCTCTCAAGCAGCTTTTATTATTCATATGAAGGGAAATGAGAACAATGCAAAGTGCATTTGTGTGCTCTGAATAAGGGCACTGCTTCTTGGCCTTGGCAGCTCTCATGTCTCTCATGCAGCCTCCGTCTCCCAACGTGCAAAAGCAACTAGTGGAGCAGCAAGGGGCTCAAGGCAGCATGCAGTGCCCTGGTGCTGAATCAAAGCCCTCCTGCTCATTTCCCTTTCCCATCTTCATGGGCAGAATTTGGAACTGTTGTTGATTAACCCTGGGTTAAGCCAAAATCAGGAGCAAGAAAAACAAGGACAACCCAGGGGAAGAGCTGGCGTCCATCCCCCCGCTGGGTTTATTTGATGATCTTCGGTTTCCTGCTCTCTCTGAAGTGCATCTGTAAGTCAGGATGCTGGAGGACCAGAGGGAACTGGAGTTTGCTGAGGAGAGGGCCAGGTACTTGCAATGAATCACAGCAATTAGAGCTGGCTCCTGTTCTTGCTGAGCTCAGCATCTGACCACAAATGTTATTTTCTTAGGCTTATGAATACCTAAGTTTTCCTGAAATACGAAAGATACTCTTAATGCAAAAGACTGAAGGAGAGGAGGTATTAACTTTTGTATACAGACAGGCAGGTGACAGGTTCCTCTGATGTTCTTCATGTGCCTCTGCTTTCTTTGAAGCACGCAGCCCTTGGGATTCCTCCCCATCTCTCCCCCAACAAAGTACCCAGCTAGGATCCAAACTGATTCCAGTTCCAGACCCTATAGGATATATCCAAATATCAGTCAAACCAGCTTTGTGCACTGTTCTATCAACTGTGTGGGCTTTTCCTTGGAGCCCAGGAGCTGGCTGCTTTCAGATGCATCTTCCACTCTGCGTTCATGAAGGAAGAGAATCATAGAGTGGTTTGGGTTGGAAAGGACCTTAAAGCTCATCCAGTTCCAACATCCTGCTATGAGCAGGGACACCTTCCACTAGAGCAGGATGCTCCAAGCCCCGTCCAACCTGGCCTTAAACACTGCCAGGGATGGGGGAAATGAAGGATTTTACCCAGGGTCATCTGCACAGTCTGAGAGAGAGGAGGTAACTGAATGCAAGCCTTGAAATTCATTGAAGACTGAAGATCACTGTGAATATTCTGACCCTCTTTTAATTTAATTTCGTTGCTGCTTAATAAAGTGTTAAAATGAGGGAAGCAAGCTCCTGAAGAGAACTGATCTGTCCGTCTCGGATATGGCAGAGCATAGGAGTGTCCATAAGCACTTGCAACTCCTGAGGACCCTCATAGCTGCTTCAGGAACACCTGAAAAGCCCCACATTTTTCCAGAGAAGAGAAACCTAGGAAGCTACAAGCTCTCTGTGACAAAGATGGACTTTAGTGACCTGTTTCCTGGTGCTCATCCTGAACAGGGAAATGGTTATACAGTTTCTAACCTTTTTGTGGTAACTGCCCTGAGGCACCTGAGCAAGGCAATTAATTTCAGGAGGAATTACCCAACCTTAATTTTTGTGAGCAATTATCAGCTCAGGTCCCAGCCAGGAACTGGAGCGTTCTTTGCTCCGATGATGGCTGGGTACAAGTAGCTGCAGACTCCTGTGTGATGCTGCAATTTACCAGGAAGTCTCCCGTGGTATCTGCCTTGAGATGCCTTCCCCTGATGAGCGTGCCCAGATAGCAATCACAACCTCTCCCATGTATGTAAACGGGCAGTTTTGATGAATGCTGCAAGGTTTTGCTCCCTCTCAGCTTGCTGCTCGGGAAAGAAGGGCAAAGGGCTCGGGCTGCACAAGTTCAGCCTTTCTCCTCACCAAGAAGCAAGGTTGCAAGTGGCAGAGAGGATTTGGGGGATCTGCACTATAAATTGTTGCTCTGTGTAGGTGCTACTGACAGTTGTTGCTGTTTCTCTGAGCCTCAGTTTCTCCACCTGTGTACGTATAGAATTATAGAATGGTTTGGGTTGGAAGGGACCTTAAAGCTCATCCTGCTGAAGTGGAGGGTCCTTGGATGCTTCTGGCAAAGGTACCTGGAGCCTCTCCTTGGCTGATGATTGATGCATCTTTTACCCCTCACAGTCAAGCACCAGCATACCCTTTTCTTGTGTCCCCAGCCGGTGCTGACCAGGTCCTACCTGCAAGTCTGAGAAATGCTTGCTGTCAGCATGTTTCAGCATCCACTCACCAACTGGCTTTATATTAATGCATGAACTAATAAAGTGTGTGACTAGGCTGCAGGTTCTTCAGGGCAGGTTCATGTTTCTTATTGGGTTTTTAGACACTGTGTTTAGTTACAATGCTGTATAAAGGATTTGCTGTGATAAGGGACAATGTTTGTGGGACCAGATGAACATGACAGTGCATTTCCTCCTAACAGTGTTAGGCACTCCCTGCCATCGCCTGCCTCCTCTGCTGGAGGTGGGTTTAGCCCCATCTATGAGGTGGATGTTCTGGGTAAATCCCTGTGGTTATTTCTAAGTGGGAAATGCTATCATCTCCAAGGAAAGGGGCTGTAAAACCAGCCCTTAACCAAGCTGCTGCACTGCACAGCTCCATCCCAGCAGAGAAGCTCCACTCTCACTGCACAGGTTGTGGGAAATCTGTCAAGAAAAGCCAGGAGTATTCCAGGTTGTGTTAAATATTGGCATCCAGTTTACAACGAATAGGCAGAAGCATCTGGGTGATGATAGAGGGAGGAGGTTTACATGGTGACTACTGTACTGAGGAGGTACAAGGGGACAGGGTGCAGTGTCCAAGAAGAACATCTCTGAACTTACTGACCCCGTTTCTGGAAAGCAATTTTTCCTGGATGCAGCTGAATTTTGACTGAAAATGAAGTGCAGTGAACTCAGAACTACAGCAAACAACTTGGCCACTTCAGGTATAACCCTGGACATAGCTGGGAGTCTGCAGCATTGGTCTGAGACCTTCATTTTGCACACAGACTAGAAAAGCTAATAGCTAGCCCTCTGAATCCACAAAAAAACATGGCTCTGTCTTACATGGCAGAGATGTGAATGGAATATGAGCTGCTCTGTCAGTCTGGGAGCTGGCCCTTCTGCTTTTTGCAGTTCCTCAGTTCGCAGGGAGGTGTGACAGTTGTGTAAATGTGATGCTAGAGATGGGCAGAGAGAAGAGAAATAGTAGCTTGATGAAAATCACTTGGGAATATGGTGGAGTTAATACATGTATTAGGCAACTAGAGTTAGGGATATAGCTTATCTAGTTTCTAGTATTGGCATTAACACAGGATGGCTGAGAGATGCTTTTGGACAAAACCTGACTCCTGTTACTTCTTAGCCCTACATGGCCTGTCTGAGGATGCCCAAAGTCTTGAGCTCAGTATTCCTGGGGGCCAGTTTTAACCCTAGCTTTAAGAACACCAGATATTTTCACATGTGGGTGCCAAGGATGTCAGTGCTTTTTTGGAGTCTGGGGGCAGTTTAAACTTCTCCTACAGATACAAACAGTGCTATTACCAGCTGCCAGGTACATGTCTGACTTCTGCAAAAAGCAACATGGGCCTTGTTTGCTTTCCTTGGCTTTCATTCAGAGATGATGTTAAGATGATGGAGAAGCTTGAACCAAAGCCTACTGAAGAAGAGGTTGTGCTGGAGAATGCATTCCTTTAATCACCAATGATTCCAAGGGCCTCCATGCTCTCCAAATCTTCCCACGTTACAGAGTGGACCCCTCACTGCTGTATACTGCAGATATATTGTGGACTCTGCTTAAAGTCCTTTCCAATCCTAACTATTGATTCCATGGTTCTATGTACACACAAACCCTTCTGCCTATTGGTCACTGTGTGATGCCCCTCTATGAGCCCTCACTGGGATGCTCTCAGTCTCCTGAGAACCTGCAGAACCAAATCCTGAACCCCCAGCAGCAGAAACAAAGCAGCAGGGACAAATGCTGGGTTCTTGTAACCTCTTTGCCTCTGCTCAATACTCCTGCACTGAGATGCTGTCCATTGTAACAGGGTAGAATCATCATAGAATGGCTTGGGTTGGAAGGACCTTAAAGCTCATCCAGTTCCAATCCTCAGCCATGGGCAGGGACACCTTCGATTAGAGCAGGTTGCTCCAATCCCCTGTGTTCAACCTGGCCTTGAACACTGCCAGGGATTGTACTGAGCCTGCAGGACCTCAGGGTGGTCAGGATTGCTTTATCTGAACTTTTCCTGACCTTTCTGGACTTTTCTTTCACCAGGTTTTGCTGTGACTTCACTTTAGCTGATTGACCATGTGTCTAAGAGTACAGTGTTTTAGTTTTGCTGCCTTTGTGTGGTACAATCAAAGGGGTTTTTATAGGCAGCATTAACAAGTGCTTATTCAAGGCATAACAAGAATTTTATGGCTCTCAGACGAATAGTTAAAGTAGAGAAATGCAAGCTAGGCATGACAGCAGGGGACCTGAGACACGGAGTCATGGGATGCAGCATAGAGGTGGGGTAATAAGACAGGGGATGCTAAGAGGTGATGCAGAGGGTGGCACAGGAGACCCCACAGCAGTGAGAAATTCATCATTGGTCAGTTAAAAAAATTCAAGTCTGTAGCCAGAGAAAACTGGTTTTAAGGACAAGAAAGAAAACAAGAAGGTAGCATCTATGTGAATGATACCATATACATTGAGTTTGGGTGGAAACAAATGTTACATGTTAGCTTAATAGCAAACACATAAATGGTAGCTGTTAGCATGTTAGTGAAGATAGAAAAATGTCTCCTAGTGGATCCTGGAGAGAAAAAGAAGAAAGCAGCAGCATGAACAACACATTCCTCCTGAAAAAAAGCCTCCGGATGCTGAAGACTATGGGGTCTCATACTTGAAGACTGTCTCTCCACTCTCTGAGGTTACTGACTTCAAGACTCAGAGGAGCAATGGAAGGGGGTGCCTGACTCCAATAGGATGGTCAGAAAGTAAGGAATGTGTGTTGCAATTTTAATGCTGTGTTACTGTTGGAGTGACTTTCTCCGTCTGAACTCTGACTGCATTATTATTCTTTCTGTTAGATTATTATCCTGTTAGATCTAGACTAATGATGATTCTTCAGTTCACAGAGCTTGAGAAAGATGCTCCCCCATATGCACTCAGTGCTGGCTGTCAGAGAAGCCTTGCTGCCACCCCAAAAAGGAAGGAGGAAGCTGGTGAACAGATGATCACCTACATTCAGAGAGCTTTGGAGGTGCTGGTCGCACTCCTATCACCACTCTACATTGGCAGGGTTTGAATGCCATTCATTTTCCCTTTATATAGACCTGGAAATTCAAACACACAGAGCTGTCGAGGCTTATTGTGTGGAAGTGGACTGGAGCATGCCTGAAGGACCTGACATCTGTTTAACACCAGCTTGGAGTGCACCAGTGCTGCTTCTGTCTCCATTTTTCCTCCATCAAGTAGGAAAATTGCTTCCCAGCTCAATATGAGTGACATAGAACAAATGCCCCTGTGTTTATGGAGTGCTGAGTTATTACAATGATAGGAATGTTAAATTATTCTGGGCCAAGTCTTTGCCTAGAGGAGAAGTTGGGCCAAGCAAGCCTAATACCAGTTTCTACCATAGTTTGGAAGCGTTTCTTAAACACTGCAGCAAACCACTACTGGGTGTTTGGTGCAGGCTTTTCTTTAAAAACAAAGCTATTTCTTTGAGGTACAATAAAGATTTTGTGAAAGTTGTTCCTCATTTTTGCCTTGTTTGGGACGGTTTGGAAATTAAGACTTTCAGTCGCAGCAAACTGAAGGAGGGAGAACTGGGGAAGGAGGTGGTGGGGAAATGTGATCATTTGCCCTATTTCTAGAGCAGGGCTGCCAAATTCCTTGGGTGTTGAGTAATGAGCATGCGATGCGAGTGCTCTGATCATGACAGCACGTGCTTTCCTGCCATTCCTCGGGCACTATTGCAGGGTTTTATTCATTTGTAATATACTCCAAGTTATGAGTTGTGTTGAGGAATGTCGGGGGGGAGCGGAAGGAGAGAGTAAGTTTGGGATTTGCTGTTGATGTTGCCATTTCCAGGTGAGGTTTCTCCCTTATAACATTCCTGGATGCTCCTGCTCTGTTGCAGCACAGGTGCTCTGCGGCTTTGCTTCTGGCTAAAGCTGCGGTCTGCGGTGTGCCAGGGTTCTAAGATGCATGTTTTAGGGGGCGTTTTTTGGACAAGAAGCCAGAGATACCAACCTTGCCTCAAGATCTTGAGATATTTTTACAGTTAATGCAGTTTATTCATTGCTTGAGTCATTCACACAGTAAAAAAAAATATATGCAAACAATTTCCTCTCCGCCCTGCCCATTGTTCCTGGTAACATCAGATCCCTGATGCAGTGAGGCTTCCATATGACAATTACTGGGGATAACAGAGATAAGCATCATCAAAGAATATGAAGTAACCAACCAGATTTCTCAGTGTTCAAATCTCAGGACCTTGCACCACCGATTTGAAATCCTCTTTTCCAAGGTTACTTTCACGCTGTTTAATAAGCTCTTATCTCATAAACTAGAATAAGGTTTCAAGACTGAATACAGTGCGATTATGTTGGGGGGGGGGGGTTAGTTTTGAGTTTGTTTTTA
>JAOEHY010037029.1:0-16694 GCA_025447955.1 Psilopsiagon aurifrons
CAGGCTGAAAGTCAAAACCACAGCACTGCACCAGCTGCTAAGAAGGAGAAAAATGACTGCTACTGCTGAACCCAGGATAGTATCCACGCCTTATTCCGTACCATTCATGTCACGCTCAGATCCCACATTTTCAATATACCATCATTCTTATCTCATACATATACATATATACATACACAGACACACAGAGAAAGAGATCATTCCTTAGTGCACGGACCAATCCCCATAAAGCTGCTGAGTCCATCCAGCCCATGATATCAGGCTCCATCTCTTGTAACAGTCTTTCAGAGTAGGAGAGGCTGTGTGCAGCGTTCACACTCATGAATAACCTGGGCAATAGTGTCCATTGCTAAGTCCACCCCTTGATCATGAGTCCATCTGTATGTTGCATCTCTGCTCTGATGGCCTGAAGTGTCATGGGACCACCAGGCTCAAATAATTCACCCTCCCCTTCAACAGTTTCTGCAGCTTGTCGGTGGGGACTCCATACAGCTGCCTCCCATCTCCGACACTTCCAAAGCACTGGAGGGGCCCAGTGGACTAGATACTGGCCCATACTGTCCCACACACCCTGCCACTCATGACTGTCTAGCCTCAGGAAAAACCTCTTGGTCCTCCTATATCGTTGTCTAACCCTAGACAAGACCCAAACATGACCCAGCTTAACTTTCGAGATCAGATGGACTGGTCGTGGGTAAAACACACTCTGTATGCATGCCAACACGGTGATCCCCATCACAATCAGCAGGCAGGTCTCAAACAAAGGCCATTCAAAACCTTCAGAACTCTCAAATGACGCTGCTGTACTTGTCACTGGGGCTGCTGTAGCTGCTGTGCTTGAAGCTGGAGTAGCTGCACTGTCTGTTGCGGTCGAAGTTTGAGTAGCTGCTGTACTTGTCACTGGGGTTGGTGTAGCTGCTGTGCTTAGGGCTGGAGTAGCTGCATTATCTGGTGTAGTCAGAGTTTGGGTAGCAGCTGTACTTGTCACTAGGGTGTGCGGGAATGTCTCCCTCATAGGCTGAACACCCGAGGAGGGGAAAAAAGATGTGTAATTGCTATGCACTTCTATTATACACCTCCCAAAGTACAGAGGTGGTGACCACACTGGGAACGCAAGCCAGATCAATTTCATGATCAATGATTCTATTGTATTACAAGTCATTACCACAAAGTACAATGAAACAAGAACCTTAGCCTAAGGCCCCCAGCTGATAAACACTAACACAGCAAATACTAGCTGTAAGTAAGGTATGACCTGCTGAAACTGTGAGATCAGGAGCGACAACTTTGAGAGCCAATAAATCAGCATTGTGACGAGTGACTATTAACCCGAAACAATGAATGTTTATCACAAATACAATTAGACACACTCCGGTCAGATCTGTCGTTATCTCAACCCTTCGTGCCCCACGCTGGGCGCCAAAAAGAACAGTTGTGGTTTAAGCCCAGCTGGTAACTCAGAAACCATGCAGCCCTCGCTCACTCCCCCCTACAAAGAATGTAACTCCCAGAGGTTGAGATAAGAACATTTCAGTAACTGAGGTGTAACACAAACCGCTGCTGCTGCCACCAATAATAATAATGATAAGGGAAATAACAAGGGGAGAGAGAACACAACCGCTCATCACCCACCAATTGATACCCAGCCTGACCCAGCAGTGATCTAAACCTTGCAGGTAACTGCCCTCAGTTTATGTAGTGGGCATGACGTGCTGTGGTATGGAATACCTCTTTGGTCAGTTTGGGTCAGGTGTCCTGTCTCTGCTTCGTCCCTGCTTCCCCCCTCCTCCCTGGCAGAACATGAGACTCAGAAAGTCCTTGGTCAGAGTAAACATTTGAGCAACAACTGAAAACATCGGTGTTAGCAGCGCTGTTTCTGGGCCAAAAGTCAAAAGCACAGCACTGCACCAGCTACTAAGAAGGAGAAAAATGACTGCTGCTGCTGAACCCAGGATATATGCAAATACTTTGGTCAGTTACTATCAGCTCACAGCAGAGAAACAATGATATTTCAATAGAAGAGAGCTTTGATATAGAAAACACCCAAGAAAACTGCCACGTGAAAGAAGATGAAGGACTGAGGCTAAGTGGAGCAAGGCAGTGATTAAAGCCAATGCACACAAAACAGGCTGGATCAAAGAGAAGAAATACCAAAACTTGGAAGATTATTTTAAAACAGCTTTCAACATATACATGAGATACCCAGACAGAAGGAATACAGTAACTGTACATTCCCACTACTTTAGTCCAGCTACCTTCTGGAAAAGTCTGTTTATTCACAGGGATGGATGTGGGAGCCAGGCATAGGACTTGACAAGATGAACTACTCAATGTACTGCCCAACTTCTTGGGGTTCACAGAGAATGGCCAGCTGCTGTTCCTCCTTCAGGCACTGCACAGAGGACATAACCTGCTCTCTCCATCCACATGCAAGGCACAGCGCTGCTCTAAGGGAGGGACAGAAGAGTTTTCAGCAACTTTACCACCAAGCAGTGAAGTGTCTCCACATTCACTTCAACCACAGGGAAGAAAGCTTGGTGTAACTTCCCCTACATCCTTTCCTCCCATGCTGCTTTACAGCCTGGTGGTCCCTAGAATCTAATTGTACAGTGATATCACTCCAGTCTTCAGGCTCTGCTCCCAGTTACCATGATCAGCCAAAGATTATCCAGATTCACCTCACAGTGACATCATGCAGAGGGAACTCACCCACAACTCACAGGTGCATTCCATCATGGTCCATGGTGCTATATATGTCCAGTTCACTCAAGTATTCCCTGATCTCTTAAGTGATTCTCTTCTACCAACAGTACATCTTTGTTACTCCAGCCTTTCCCCCTCGTCTCTGACACCTGGGATTCCTGAATCCCAGTCTCAGCAGTAAAAACTAGGCAAAAAGGTATTTGGTAGTTCAGCTTTCTCGATATCCTGCACAACCAAGTCCCTTATCTCATTGAGCAACAGGCCCACATTTTTATTTGTCTTCCTTTTGTTATCTATGTATTTAGAGAAGCCCTTCTTGTCGTCTTTATCTCTAAATCATACCTGATATATTGGGGGTGAAAAAAAGATCACTCAGTGAGACATTAAAACATGCACAAATCATAGTTCAATCCAAAATTCCATACTAAACCAATCTTGCTATAAACAAGAACCTCCAACACAACGGAAATGTTGTTCTACTATGCTTTGTAACTCAGGGTGAGTAGCTCTCAAACATGGGTGGGAAAACACCTATGGTGCAACTGAATTCTTCTCATAGTTCTCTAACTTGACCCTAGCTCTATCTGACCTTCATCACAGGCATCAAGAGACTTTCACAGAACAGAAAGTGCAACTCTTCTTACAGAAGAAGTTCTCAGTGAAGCATAACCAAAGCTAGTTCAGAAAGTCACAGCTGACTAGAAGGGCACACGGCTGGAAACACCATGGTACCCATTTCTAAATCCAGGAAATGGATTTGAACTAAAAAACACTCCACATAGTTATCCAGATATGGCATCAGCCAGAATTCTGAAAAATCAATGAAGAAATGAGGTCTCCATCTCCATGCAGACACTGCAAACACACTTCTACATGTATCCATCAGGGACTGTAGCAATAGGACAAGGTGTGATGGGTTCAAACTAAAAGAGAGGAAGTTCAGGAAAGTCCTAAGGAAAAAGTCCTTCACTGTGAAGGTGGTGAGGCACTGAAACAGGTTGCCAGAGAACTGGTAAATGCTCCCCCCTCAGTAGTGTTGGACAGAGCCTTGGGTGACCCCTGGTCTAGTGAGAGGCATCACTGCCCATGGCAAAGGGCTGGAACTGGGTAATCTTAAGGTCCTTTCCAACCCAAACAAGACTATGATTCTATGATCATACTGAGGCACATACATACTGCATGATCTGTGTTCTCCAACATCACATCTACTATTAACTTGTCTCTGAGCTCTGTGGCTTGCCTGCCAACACAAGGTCTGTAGCCTGCTGGGTTTTCTGAAGCATATGCCAATCCCTGCTTGCTTGCTCCAAACTTCCTAACACTGCTCAGAACAGGCTACCTGTAGGAACTGATCAGACATGCAGTGCTCCAATTCCAACAGGGTGCTCAACTCTGATCCTTGAGCCTGTTAGCATGAACACAAAGCCCTAACTTGCCCCAGTAAGCCCAAAATAGTAAGCAAGGCTCCAGCACGGACAAAGCATCTTCCAAAGCAAAGTAGGAACATCAGAACCCCATCCATTTTCATTCAGAAACACACATACACTGGAGTATGACATGCTGTTCAAGCACAGAGCAAGTGAGCAACATACATACAAGCTGTGTACTCACATAAGGGCTGCAGGGTCAATGCAGCCATTTGCTTAGCATCCTGATTGAAGCCACCAGCATTACCAAGCTCAAAGATATGCAGAAATTGTAGCCCAAAGGTTGTTCCTTCAGATCTAAGTCAAATTCATAGGTAGACAAAGACACTATCAGCAGAAAGATCAATTACTGGTAGCCCTGAGCTAGATGCTAGTGAATGAAAGTAACCCCATGAACAAGACTTGGTATGGAATTGCAGTAGGTAAAAACTCATTATTTTCCAAACACTTGCATCCCCCTGATATGTCTTTAGATGTAAATTGATGACTATGCTAAAGCCTAGATTCACACGATCACTTATGGAGAAAAGTTACTTGTAACAGTATAAGTAATGGGTGAGAACACATTGCCTACATGTTATTTTTCATGTGCTGGCATCTAAACCAATTCAGGCTCAGGAAGGCTCCAGAGAGATCCTGCCATTCGCTGCATGGAAACTTAACTTTTAAGTTAACACAAACTATCTTTCTGACTCTACCTGTCTCATAATGCCCAGTAAGGACAGGTTTCTTATGTAGGGTTTTTCAGAAGCCTTCAGCTTCCTCCAGCTCACACAGTAATTCAACAGACAGAAGAACAGGTTCAGCAGCCCAAAGGATTCATTTCAACCTAACTTTTAAAACCTTCATAAGTTCAAGCAGGAAATGAAGCATGAAAGAGTTTCTTGGCACTGCCTTTATCAGATCTGTATTATTAGTTAGTATTTTATCTCTGCAGACTATTAGTTTGTATGTTATCTAGGCCAAAATCAAAGCAGCAATGGGTCAGCTCTGCCGTAACTTTCCATGCTGTTCCAAATTTTCTTCATTAAACTCTACAAGAAAGAATTGAGTTCTTTACAACTGACAAGGCAGAAAGGTGACTGTACAGCATCAGCTTTTTTATGCTAACCAGCTCAAGCCCTCAAGTTTCACGTGAGGCAAAACTTTCCCCTTTCACAGGCATTTCCTTCTTTTCAGTAGACTGGATTTGTAGTACAGCATGAAGCTAATAGTTTTTAACACCTCTTTTATATGACACTTATAATCCTATTACCTCTTCCTACTAAAAACCCCACTAAGCGCACTGAAAAATGGTGAATTCATGGGCTAAGCAGAACAGAAAAAAGCAACCCAACCCTCAGATAAATACCCTTTCCACTTCTCAAGATTTCAAGCCAAATAAAGCAAGCACATTAAACCACTCACTGCTGCTGCCACATTCCTCCCTCCTGGAACAGTCACTTCAAGCAGTATGGAGAGCGCTACACAAGTGCAAACACTCTTCATGCAGGAAACCCTGCACCATAAAGAGATTTCTGTTACCTCTCACATGCTGCAGGAAAGAGTCAGCACAAAACTGGCAGGATGACAAATAAAAAGAGCCAACACATCCTGCTTTTCCCCAGCTCCAAGAGGATGGGTATGCGGGACAGCACAAGTCCCAGCAGCCCAGGATGACAGCCAGCTCCCTCCTTTCCCCCTAGCACAGCAGAGCCGGCACGGGCTCACTATGGTGTATCTGGACTGCAGTGTGCCAGAAGAAGGGCTGCACACAAAGAATCACTGTAACAAACCATAGGCTAAAAGCCTTTGCTCCTAGAAGCAAGCAACAATTTCTATTTCAGCCCTTTAGCTATTTCGTTTTAATGTTCGAGATGCCCTTCTTACATACATCAAGCTGCCCACCGTCTGGTCCATACTTGCAAAGCCCAGGCACTCTTCTATCACCCAGCCATACTTGCTGCTGACAGTACCACCACAGAAAGAAGTGTATACTTTCAGCCTGGCATACTGACCAGTCTTTTCACAATATATAAGTTTTTATTACAAGGTTGTCCCTCCCTGGTGCTTCTCCCACCACTGCCCCATAACACTCTTCTAGCAACTTGCCAGGATGGAAACAGCAGAGGTGTCTCTTTGCCATCTTGCCAGTCCAGAGCAACCAGGGCAGCCTCAGCGCAATGCCTGCTGTGCTGGCTGAGCTCTGATCAGGCATGCATCTACCAGGAAGAGCTCTGCTGCCAACCTACCTAAGCCTCCTCTCCTATATTAACTTGACAAACACACTCCCTTCAGTTGCATCCACGTTTGAGGAATTTCTAAGCACACCTCTGACAGATAAAGGGTGGGATTTTCTCACGCTTTCAGTCAACATACAGATAATCACAAAAGACATAGAAAGGATGGGACCTGAGTACAAACAGGGTACACAGCTAAGAATGATTGTATTAGAGGTGGGGATAGAAAGGATAGGCACAGCCTTATGACGAGTGTTGATTTCCTATCACTCAAGCTTGTTTGAGCTCTGTGTGTGACATGTACATTTTGAGCAGGTAGATATTTCAAAGCTTCCCCATTAAGCCTTCTCTATGCCACAAAGGTCTTACTTATTACTCGGATGGCACAAGAGTTTTGGGGAAAATTTCTTGTTTCAGACATCTGGTAGTGCACAACAAACCTTTAGGACTCCTTTATGTTTCAACTGGTCAGCCTCATAAAGTCAGACCACCCTGGATCTCAACTATCACTGTCTCACCTTCGTCTCTGTTCCAGTCCCCAAACTATCCTTTCTCTGCACCGCAGTGGCTCTCATGCAAACAGGGGTCAGCCAGATCAGGAGGCAAGCAGTGAATCTAGCAACCTTCTGTAAGCCTCCATCTAACCTTCCCAACTGAAGACCTGGTACCAGCAGCAAAGGAGTAGCTCAGCATTCAGTTGAATAGGAACAGTTATTTTAGGAGGACGATAATATCCCTTTCCAGGCAATAAGTGGTAACACTCCACAAACTGTTTCAAGCCAGACAATTTTAAAGAAGAAGCATATGAGTTCAAAAGAAACAGACCAAGGTGCATTTGTGATTAGAGTAACAGCCACTGCCAACTAAAACATTCCAGTTGTGCGGAGAATACAAACAGATGGGGTGGCTCCCCACTCTTTTCTTGCTGTTTATGAATTGATAACTGCCTGGTACACAGTGTCAAAGAATGGGAAGTATGAGCAGCTACAACTCCTGAATCACAAACTGAAGAAGATAAAGAATACATAACACACCAGGAAAGAACTGTTATGGTTTAACCCCAGAGGGCAACTAAACACCACATAGCTGCTCTCTCGGCAGGATGGGGTGGAGAACTGGAAAAGTGAGGAAACTTGTTGGTTGAGATGATGACAGTTTAATGGGACAGAAAAGGAAGGAAATAATGATAACAGTAATGATAATAACTGGAATATACAAACCAAGCAAGTGCATTTGCTCACCACTCACCAACCGATGGCCAGCATCCCAAGCAGCAGCCCTCAGCCAGCTTTCCCATCAGTTAATGTACTGAGCATGGCATCATATAGTTTGGAATATAGCTTTGTCCTGCTTGGGTCAGCTGTCCTGGCTGTGTCCCCTCCCAACTCTTTGTACCCCTCCAGCCCTCTCAGTGGCAGGACATGAGAAGCTGAGAAGTCTTTGACTTAGTAGAAACACTAGCTGAAAGCCACCAGTGTGTTACCAACATTATTCTCATACTACATCCAAAACACAGTACTGTGCCAGTCATGTACTGGAAAGAAAAGTGACTCTATCCCAGCCCAAACCAGGATAATAACCTAGATATTTATCTTACATATTGTCTCAGTGTTTGTGGGCGTCAGGGAATAAGTGACTGGAACAGATGTAAACAAGGAAAGGCTTAGCAGGCAAACACAATAAATCCATTTCATACAAAAGGAACATCCTAGCAGAAAAGGGCTGAAAGAGGACTTGGCACACAACTGTAACTGACATGCAAGACAGGTAAGAAAACAGGAGTGTCTCAGTATCTCACCTATCCCTAACAGGGATGCCATTGTTGTTCTCCCCAACATTGCCCCAAATGAGGATTCCCCTGTTCCAACCTGCTTTGGTTTATGATCAAAGACCTGAACAACTTGCTTCACAGGGAACACACAGGGCAAAAGAAGCAGCCCCTCAGCACTAGTTGTGTGTGAAGTCCATTGTCCTTCCAATGCATGCTACTGGTTTTCTAGCTGTCAAAACCCCACCCAGCCACTCTCTCAAATATTAGACAGTGGATATATGACTACTTTTAACACCCCAAGACAATCTGGTGAGCAAGCAGAAGACACTTTTATATAGTCATGTTTCACTTATAAAACAGAGGCTCAACACTTGGTAAATACTCAGCACCTAAAACTTCACATTAATATTTCTGAGATTACCAAAGGAAAAGGTTATATTTTCTCTATTAAGCACACAGAGAGATGAGCCTTTGCTGCGAATGGCCCAGCACTATTACCAAGTATAGGCCAACTGAGTGGGTGCTGTTTTCACTTTCCTAAGATGTACTGAACTCTGATTTTATACCAGGAAATGTAATCTAAGGTCTCCAGGCCAAGAAACACATTTATGAATGGCTTCTCTTGTTACACAACTACAGCTGAGCCACTGACCTCACTGTAAAGGACATAGCACTGTCAGACTGAGTGCAAAGAGATGGATCGAGGCACATAGCAAACAGAACTGGCACAGCCTGGAACTACTGACTGCTTACCATGGCAATACCTTTTAAAGAAATTAAGCACATTTTAAAACACCTTCCCCTCCAAAGTCAGTGGAATAGCCTGAAAAAGCACACAGTAAAACAGGTTTGTGTGAACACAGGAATCTCCTGTGGATGGAAAGCTAAGCAGGGGAAGTTCAGGTTAGATATGAGGAAAAAGTTCTTTACTGTGAGGGGGATGAGGCACTGGCATAGGTTGCCCAGAGAAGTGGTGAATGCTCCTTTCCTGACAGTGTTCAGGGCCAGACTGGACAGATCCATGGGCGACATTGTCTAGTGTGAGGCATCCCTACCCACAGCAGGGGGCTGGAACTGGATGATCTTTAGGTTCTTTCCAACCAAAACCATTCTATGATTCAACTCTGCAACACCCTACCTTTTTCTGGCAGCTGTCCCCTTGCTAGAGTGGCACGTGTCAGTATGGATGCCACATATCAGAGACTTTGCCACTGCACAATAAAACCTCAACATATTTCTGGCCAAATCCATCCCTCACCTCTGTCCTGCACAAAAAAGCTAACATCTGAGAAATATACCGCATTACAACGATGCAGATTCTTACTTCAGCTTTAAGCACTTGACAATATGCTTTTTAAACCACAGACAGCTAAAGCAATAACGGAAGAAGCTGAGGTAGAAAAGTACTGTGGCCACTTAACACATTTATGAATTTCAGTTTACAAATATCTATTAACAAAGCTGTGAAAAAAAGAAAACAAAGATGGACATGAATTATGAAAGACAACTAAGAACAGAATCCCATTCTTGGTTTGTCATGAAGGTACTTCAGCATGAGAACTGCCAAGAAATTACTGCTGAAGCTTCCTTCGGCATGAACAGATTTTACTTTATGATTATTTCTTGCAGTCTTATCTCAGTAAAGACTGCAAACCGTCCGTGCCCACTGCAAAGACAAGTATCAAGAAGCTGTGTAGATGACATGACTTTTTTTTAGCTATTATATGTACAGGACCCTTTCCATCTTAAGAGACAATTTACATCCATGCTGATTTTCAAACAATCGGCAGATGGATTTTTATGCAGGAGAAAGTTTTCAAACATACATTTTAAGCCCTCTAACTCACATCCTTTGGAAGTGTTATGTCCTAGAACAGCATCTGTCAATTCAAAACTGCTCCAACAATTCCACTTCAAGCTCACACCAAACAATTGTAATCAATGTCTTGTAGAAGTAGTCCTAAAAGTATATCCCTGAGAATCAGGATACTATTAAACCTTTTTGACAAGCAGCTCATCAAGATTTCAGGCAGAGGGAGATAGTGCATTATTCATCTCACACTCGGTTACTAAACTCTTTTCCCCATCTCACCAGATCTTGTCAGGAGAAATAAAGGCAAGATATGATGTGCACTCCTCCTCTCCTACACCCTCAGGGTTAAAGAGCTCCCATCTCTCTACAACCTTCCTCCTCCTCACCCAAGCAGCAGCAGGCTCTATCTCTCTCCAGGAATGAAACAGAAGATCAGGGGGGATGATACTTAACTCAGAAGCAGGGTAGGGGAAAGCGGCTCCTTTCCAGCCCTTCACTTCTCACCACTGTGCAGGTATTACCCCTCCCTATCTCACCCATGAGTAAAATCAGCTGCAAGAGTACAGAAGCCAACTACAGGACTGAGGGAGACACAAGATCAGTGCTGCAGATGCCCCACTAACACCAGATACAAAACTTTTACTTTAATATGTAATTCTGTACATTTAGAATCATTGCAATACCAGTTTAAAAGGATTACCTGGAGTATAACATGTGATAACTCCATGCCACAAGTCGCTGCCTGACAAAAAAGTATTACCCAGTTGTTGCTCTCTGCAGCAGTACTGCTTTAAGGACAACAAGATGATACAGTATGAGCTGTAAAGCATGTTACTTGTACATATCAACAGGAGAGAAAAAAGCAGAGACAGAATGCTTATAAAACCCCCTAAATATGTTCAAAACTATAAAGAAAAGAGGCATGGAAGCTCCTTCCCATTGTTTTACAGTATTTTAAAGGTCACATTTAGGCACAACACAAACCCCACAGCCTCTCAAGTATAAAAATATCTTTTTATGTCTTTATTTTAAGTCACCTTGCACACCTGTGGGGTGACTTCTGGACTATGTATTTGCCTAATCAAAAAGGTTTGAAACTGAACTCCTGCACCAAAGCAGGCAGTCATTCCATCAGGCTTCAGAATCTGCAAGCACAGCTTCCACCTAGCAAAATCCAAGTTCCCCTAACTCATTCCTGCAAATTAGATTTAGGATCATAGAATAAAAAACAGAAATCAAGCGTCCCTCAACTGCCATTTTTTCCCTATGTATTACTTAAAAGAATGTGGCAACTCAAACCTCAGAAAAAAGAAAAACCCTTCCAAAGCTGAAGGAACAAATGTTTTTACTTCTAATTGAAAAGTATTCGTGAAAATGAAATACAGCTGTTGGAGAAATGAGAAGGAAATATGCCAATACATCAAACTCAAGATCAAACATCCTTAAAGAAAGTGTTTCTCAAGAAAGCTCATTGACAGTAACAGTATCTTGGATGAAAAGTGATCTACTTTAGTGTTAAAGAAGCATTACATACGCTGAACAGCAACAAAGAATAATACAAACCCATAAGGTGTGGTTTTCAGAGTTCTAAATTTAATCAGAATGTTTGTAATTAACAATGAAATATTCACAGAATCATCACCCAGTTACTGAGAAAAAATAAACCTCTAAAGAGCATATCGCATAACCACCAACCTGACTGATAAAAAGTGCAAATATTTAAAGGCTATCAGCACACACCAGAGTTTATGCCTTTGTTTTGGGTGGGTTTTTTTTTATGTTAGCCACATCAATGACATCAAACTTTCCTTTACTCTAACCCTCTCTTTTGAAAACGGAGCTCTATTAAACTGACTCAGGTGTCCCTTGGAAACTTGTTCATAAGCTTTAGTTATAATGAAAACAGCAGCATATTACATCCATCCTCCTGTTTTATAACCTCTGAGCCAAATACAGCAAGTACAGTGAGGCTGCACCTTGAATACCACGTTCAGTTCTGGGCCCCTCACTACAAGAGAGACACTGAGGGGCTGGAGAGGTACCAGAAAAGGGCAATGGTGCTGGTGCAGGGCCTGGAGCAGAGTGTGATGGGGAACAGCTGAGGGACCTGGCAGGGTTTAGTCTGGTCTGGAGAAGAGAAGACTCAGGGGGGACCTTATTGCACTCTGCAGCTGCCTGACAGGAGGATGCAGTGAGGTGGGGTCAGTCTCTGCTCCCAAGGAACCAGTGACAGGACAAGAGGAAACAGCCTCAAGCTGCACCAGGGGAGGTTTAGATGGAAATGAGGAACAATTCCTTCCCCAAAGGGTGCTCAGGCATTGGAAGTGCTGCCCAGGGCAGTGCTGGAGTCACTGTCCCTGGAAGTGTTCACACACCGTGTAGATGAGGCCCTCAGTGCCATGGGTTACTGGTGGCCTTGACAGTGCTGGGGAATAGCTGCACTTGATAGTTTAAAGGTCTTTTCCAAACAAGCATTATCCTACAATTCTATGATTCGACTTCCACCTGGCATACAATTTCCAGATATGTAACTATTCCTCATCATACCAGTGACACTACAACAACATCACGCACCAGCAGACTTAGCTGGAGGATCACATCCCCAAGTCCCGCCTCTGATGCTCGTGAGCGATCCCCGCTGAGGAACTCCCTGCATGCTCCCTCAGATGCGCCGCGGGAGCCGAGCCAATGTCTCCTCCACGTACTAAATGCTAACTCCCCCCTCAGCTCTTGGGGCTTTTAAACCGGAACCCGCCCGGAAACCGGTTATCCCACCACACACATCCACCTCCTCATGCTTCCCTCCACGTCTCCCGCCGTTAGCAGCATTTCCCCCTCGCCTTATTAACAACGTCTCGTACTCACAGGCCCGCGGCGCGGCCGCCTCTCGTCGGCTCCCAGGACCGCACAGAGTGACACCTCAGTCCCCGGCCAGCGCCATCCCGCGCAGGCGCCGAAAGCTGAGGGGAGGGGAGAAGATGAGGGCGGAATTAAAGGGAAGAATAGAGAGGAAGAACGGAGGAGAGGAGTTAGGTGCTTCCTTCCCGAGGGGAGCGAAGAAGGGACGATGTGCACCGGCCGGTGCTTATCCGCCGGCCTCACTTCACACCGCGGCTGCACCGCCGTGAGCGCCCCCTTCCCTCTATACCGCCGATCATAGAGCGTGGAGATAGAGCGGCCACCTCCCGCCACAGAGACCCCCGTTGGAGGGGGTAGAGCGGCCCTGGCGCGGCTGTGGGGGCTGCTCGGAGGGACGGGGAGCAGCGGGCGGGGCGGGCCTTATCCGCGTGTTTGCTTTAAGATTGCAGAGCAAACGCGGGAGTCACAGCGTTATCAGCACAGGCCACGTCGTGACCGCCGCTCTAGGTGTGCGTGGCTAGGTGACAGATCCATGCCAGGTCTTGCAGGAGTGTCAGGGTTTGGAGCTTTGGGGGGGTGTGAAGCTGGATGGGGGTTTTGAGGGCCATGGGCATCACAGCATTTGCTGGTGCTCACCAAAAGTTGGGAGGTTTGCTTCCTCTCAAGATTTGGCAGTTCTGTTTGGCACTTCTCTGCAGTGAAATTAGGTGGATCTCAGTAGGAGTTCTTCAGTCTTGGGAATGAGTACTTCAGGGACCTGTTTCCAAGACCTCAGGGAGAGAAAGGTGTTCCCCTTCGTGAAGTAGAATCGCAGCAGGGCGTTTTGTGTCGAGCCCTGACAGAGTGCAGACAGAATTCCTTCACAGATACATGCTGGCTGTGAGGAGGAAATTCTTTACGCTGAAGGTGGTGAAACACTGGCACAGGTTGCCCAGAGAGATGGTGGATGCCCCATCCCTGAGGCCATTCCAGGCCAGGCTGACGTGGTTCTGGGCACCCTAATCTAGCAGGGATCTGGACTAGATGAGCTCTGAAGGTCCTTTCCAACCTGAACTATTCATCAGTATTTTTCTTACTATATGAAAAAAGCCTCAAAGGTATTTTCACCTGTGTTACAAATTGCTGTGTGGATTAACCAAAGTTCATATGGCTCAAATGTAATCTTTAGCCATATGTTGTTTCTCCATCAAATCTTCCCAGCCTAACTGCCCCTACCAGCCAAAGTTGTTTTATATGCCAGCCAAATTAAATTATTTGGTCAAAATATCGAAGCCATTTCACTGACAATGGCAAGAGAAGCAAAAGGATAGCAGTAGAGATGGCCACAAACTGCCCTGTTGAGTGTGCCTGGCTCTAAGGTAAACCTGCATGCATGCCTATCAGGGGTTGGAACATACCAGCCCCAAACCTCTGTAAAGTTGCATTCAAGAGGAATCTACTGTCAAGCACTAAAACCTCTCGAAGGAAAAGGCAAAATTCAGCAGCTTTTGTGGTGAGAAATTCTGTGAGAAGAACCAGAGAGGAGAAAATCTCTGTTTAAAAGTGTAAGAAAGTAAATGAAGCAAAATGTGGCAAATATTTTTGCAGGAAAAAATTAAAAAAATCCTCCACTGAAACTGTCAGAAAGGGTTCACTGGGGGAGTGCTGAGGCGTTGGAACAGCTGCCCAGGGCAGTGTTGGAGTCACTGTCCCTGGAAGTGTTCACACACCGTGCAGATGAGGCCCTCAGTGCCATGGGTTAGTGGTGGCCTTGGCAGTGCTGGGAGCTGGGTGACTTGGTCTTAAAGGTCTCTTCCAGCTGAGTTTATGATATGATTCTATGAAATTAGATCTGAGAAAGAAGGAACGACAGTGTTGAATTTCTTCTTGCTTGTAAATAGCAAAGGAATTTGATAATCCAAATTTAAATATACGTGAGTAGTTGTCCAGTAAAAACTGCACAAGTGACCCCATTTCTAATGGCATCAGTGACACCTATTGATAGTTTTAGTTGGCTTTTAGAATGCAGATGCTAGTTGCTGATTGTAATCAAATCTGCCAAAGCAGCATCGGTCTCAAAGACAGTAAGTTAGTGCCGTGAGAATCACAGCTATAGATGCAGCAGACACTGCTGAGAGGATGACAGGGAACATCAGTCATTATGTGACCCAGTGAGAGTTTATCAGCATTCTCCAGCTTGTCAGGCCACACGCATGCTAAAGATTTAATCAGCTTGTATTTTGTTTCCCAGTACACGCAGCAGACCACATTGTTCTTTATCCCACAGGCCAGCAGAGAGAGGTAAGTGAATGATGGGACACAGAGCTACTGTGGTGGGGCTCTCATAGGATAGGGAAGGGCAGAGAGGAGATGGCCAATGGTACATATGAAGATGCTGTAAGTGAGTTGGGATCTGCAAGGGTGGATTCAGAGGCATCAGAAGTACTGTGTTACATGGATGTGAAGGATGTGCAGGAAACTTGGGCTACTGCAGTGAAAGCATCATGGGGGATGTGGGAAACAAATAGGGAAAAAAACAGCAACTAATCCTGTTTATGGCCCACGGAACGCTATGTTAAATGATACCAGTTCTTCTATGGCTACACTATTATAAAAGTTCCTTTGTGTGTTTTCCCCCACAAGTGTCCTTATCTCTCAGTTTTAACATTTATCAGGTTTCTTTCTGCTGGACGAAATCCTATGCTTGTTCCAAAAAATAAAACCCTCTGTGTGGATCTCATGGGAACAGAATCTGTACTGAGAAGGATCCTGAGTCGGGTGTCCTTCAGCAATCTATCTTTAAATCTTTTATTAAGCAAAACCTTACATTTTCCCCTACTGCAGAAATGTGGATTGTCCTAGGTGACATCTTTACCTGTTGATTTTAATCTCATCTGTAGAATCACAGAGTGGTTTGGGTTGGAAAGGACCTTAAAGCTCATCCAGTTCCAACCCCTTGCCATGGGCAGGGGCACCTTCCACTAGACCAGGTTGCTTCAAGCCCTGTCCAACCTGGCTTTGAACACTGTCAGAGCTGAGGCAGCCAGAGCTTCTCTGGGCACCCTGTGCCAGAGTCTCACAGCTGTCACAGGGAAGACAAGACCCAAACTTAAGCTGCCCAGAATATTTGCCCCACGCAAGTGTAGTATAAAAAGCTATTTCCACCACACACCCTGCAAAAAAAATACCCCAGAAGTTTTCAGGGTATAAATAATGTTTTTGAAATCGCTGAAAAAAATAGAATCATTAGTTGTGGAAATAATACCAATACATAATTAGCTGTAAACTTAGCAGCAGCTATGTCAATGGAATGCCACATCTCCAGTTTGGGGAGGGACACAGAATACATGGCATGTTGAGTAACGTTGTGTTGAGGTGATGAACGGACCTCTTCTTGTCTGGGAAGAGACAGTGATACCAAACAGAAAACCTAGTGCCTCTTTGGTTTCCTTAGCACAGCATCAACGGGTTTCCTCAGAAGTCACATCCATAGCAGCAGGGTCTTAGTGCTGCTAAAAGCAATCCCCGATGTACTTTGTCTCAATACAGTGTTATAGACACAGTGGAATTTCTGAGCAAACAGAATCAGAACATGGGTCACCCAGGTCTGTTCCTGTTAGTGTTGCTGTTTGTGGAGCAGGAGTGGGTTTTAAAGTTCTGCAGGTTAGTTTCCTATTCACAGAGAAATCAATAATCTGAAGGAAAATTGTAGATGATGTCTAGAAGCAGTGTTTTCTTGGATACAGATCCAAAGTCCACATTGGATGCTCTTCCTGGCAGCAAGTGTGAAAGCAGCCTTTCTTCTTCATCTTTGCTCTTCAGTCTCAGAGTTTAAACACAGGCCTCTGTCGTGGTTTAAGCCATAAATCAGCCACGCAGTTTGTTCACTCACTTCCCCCTTTTTCTCCCCTCTGCTCCTGGAG
>JAOEHY010037030.1:0-22565 GCA_025447955.1 Psilopsiagon aurifrons
GTGGGTCCCGGAGAGGCGGCTGGAGCTGCGCGCAGGGGGCAGGACCCCGTGGGGTGGGAGAACGGCGGAGCAGCAGCGGGGATGCTGCGGTGGGGCGGGATGGACAGGCAGGGCAGGCAGGAGGGACCCTGCGGGGTCCTCGGGCAGGTCTGTGGGTGCCCCTGGCCCCTTCCTGCCCCACAGCTCCTGCCCGCCCTGCACGGGGCAGGCAGCAGCCTGGGCTCTGGGGCCCTGCCAAGCGCAGGTAATTAGCTAATCAGGTAATTGTCCCTCTGGAGAGCTGCCCGCTTGGCCAGGCCTTGGGTTGGCATTGACATGGCCTCAAAGTGACACTGGCTCTGGGCGCTGCCACACAAGGTGATGCTCCCCGGGTCCCTCGGGCAACACCAGAGCCACTGCAGCTGTGGCAAACCCCAGGCAGAGCCATGGCTCTCCTCTCACCCAGACCAGCAGGGACAGGACAAGGGGAATGGCTTTAACCTGCCAGAGATGAGCTCTTAGGCAGAAGTTCTCCCCCGTGAGGGTGCTGAGGCGCTGGCACAGGGTACCCAGAGAAGCTGCGGCTGCCCCATCCCTGGCAGTGTTCAAGGCTTGCCTGGTGCAGGGAGAGGCTCCACTGGCTGCTGTTGCTCTTACATCTCCTTTCTTCAGGGTTTTTGGTTGCTGTCATGTGCGTGTAGTGGGGGCTGCATCAGTCCCTGCACTGTACCCCACTGCTGCTCCATCTCTGGGGTGCTTGGGAGCCTGGCCCTGCTCTGTCTCAGCACAGAGGCTTGCAGCAGACACCTCCAGAGGTCCCTCCAAGCTCAGCCATGTGCTGCAGAGCTGCTGCCTGCAGGCCAGGGCCTGAACTGGTCTCCATCGACCCCATGGAGCAGGTTCTGCCCAGCACAGGCCATGCTGGGGATGGAGGTGGGTAGAGGAGGATCATGTAAACTGCATGGCCATCATCACCCAGCCCCTCTGCTCACCCCAAGGCTCAGGGGGCTCCCCATCTGTCCCCCGCTGCCTTCTCTTTGTTAGTTAACATCACTGAACCAGTTGCAATAGGAAGGGTGGAGGTTTCCTTCTTTAAACATCAGAGAGGAGCTGAACAAATGAATCCTCCCAGCTCCATGATCCAGGGCAGTTAAAAGAGCAGGCGCCTGCCCACCCACGGGAACAGGATCCTGCCTCTCCCCAAAGACCAACACAGCCATGCTGGACTTTGGCAAACACACAATGAGTTTATTACAGCCAGGAAAAAGGGATTGCAGCCTTCGCCCTCCTGACAGCAAAGCTGCACCGCGCCAATTTGTGGCAATAGAGCTCTTTTGTCAACACCAAATGCTGCTTTTGCTGATAACTACTCAGATTGCAAATCAAATGTGTCTGCCTTGGGTGTTTTGGAGGGACTCCTCACCTGCGAGGCTCCTAAAGAACAAGGACTATCCACCAGCGACTTCATCTGCTCAGTGTGACTGTCACTTTTTTGGCTCCTGTTTGAGACCACTGCCCTTGAGAAGTGTACACCAGAGAATTCCTTGGTCAGCCAAGAGATGGGAGAGACAAATCATTTCCCGAGTTTTCTGAAACCAAGAACTTTCAGCTTGAAAGGAGAAGAAATGCAATAACTGATGAACCCGAGGTGGTGGGGTTTGGCTTTTCTCAGCAAACCTTGTTCCTGTCCAAACAAATCTGAACCTTACTGATACTAACCAGAACAATGAACACTGTTGCTGCCCAGGGAGCTCAAAACCTGAACTCTGAGACACACAAACCAACACAGAGATTGAGTGAGAAACACAAGAGTAAAGCCTCTGGCCACAGAGAGATTGTTACACGTAGTTGGAAAGTTTCAGGCAGGCCTCAGTGTGGGTCTGCTTGAGCTGCTCATCTGTGCTCTGCCCTCTCCTCCCTGGTGAATGTCTGGGTCACACCATGTAAATATGACAATATTTGGAGCCCAGGGTATCTCTGCTGGGAGCAGGGAGTGAACTAATACAGATCCCATTGGCTTTCCAAGCTAACGGGGAGCTTCTCTTAGATCCGATGCAGTCCCTTACAACAGAAGTGGGCAATAACACTTTCAAGCATCCAGGCACCTTGTCTGATTAAGCAGGTACCACCTGCAAGGATAAACTGATGGCACTGAGGCCCCTGAACAGGAAACAAACCCTTCAATCAGAATAATCACTATCAAAAACAAGAGAGCAACAGCCCGTGTTCTGCTGAGGCAGCGCAGCAACAGGATGGGGCTTCTTGGTGCTTCCAGGGCTTCGAAGGCTGAAGCAGCTCATCTGTTTTTCACCTGCGGTGCTGAACAGGGAAAAGGTATTCTCCTGGGGAGAGGAATCCAAGAAGTACCTTTCCATAGTGGAAACGTTTTCTCTCTTTTGCATTTCCAAGCTTCTCTTTCTCTTGTCTGCAAGCTGCTGCAGGCTTTTATTGGAGCAGGGCACTGGCGGGAAGTGCTTTGTAAGCCTGGGCCGAGTGCTGAGGATCTGCTGGTTGGGAGCTGGGTTGGAGCTTCCCAAATTGAGAGCAACCTTGTATCTGGGAAAGCCATTTTTTCTGGAACTTTCCAACTCGGTAGTCCCATTTGCCTTCCTTTGCTTCAGCCCAGCTTCAGCACATCGGGAGAGCTCACCTTTTCTCACAGCAGGGCACGTTTTCTTCCTCCCCATTGCTTTATTCCTGGGGATCCTTCCTGGCTTCTGCCTCACTTTGTTCCCTACAGCTGCATTCTCCATCTCACGGTCTATGTTCCAGTTGCTCTCTCTTCTCCCAGGCATATCTTTCTGTACAGGAAGGTGGGAAACTTGGAGCTCCCTCTGTTGCAATGGCATCACGGACTGGAACCCTCGAGTGCTTCTCCTGATCGCCTTCCTCAGTGGAGTGGGTAGAGGCAGCTCCTGTGGTGCAGGACAGTGGTTCTTCTCATGACCCCCCAAGAAGTGACTGTGAGTGCAGGACATGCAAGGGTGGTTGACACGGCTCTGTGATTCTGAACTGTATTTCACCTCCTGCAATGAGGAGTGCTCTCTACACACCTCGGTAGCCCTGGGGCTGACATTCCCTCCTGAAGCTGTGTTTGGGTCATCCATAGATGTGCTACCCCCAGGGACCCGGTTCCTCACAGGGGAGTCTCCGTGCTGCTCCCCCTGTGTCACGCAGGGGAAGTGAAAGGGAACCAAGGGGCTCTCCTTACACAGAGCACAGTGCTGGCATGAGCCAGGGAAGGTCTGGGAGGAGTTATCAGCCATGGCAGGACGGGCTTTGGCAATAGAAACGAATGTGTGCAGCTCAGCTAAGGTGTTAGGGAGCTTCAGGAAGCCAAGTTCTTCGCACAGCTTCAGGTACTGATCACTCAGCTGAGCTGGCAGTGACTCCAGACCCTCCTTCAGCAGCTGGACGCTGGATTTCACATCTAGAATCTCAGCATCTTTCTGGGGAAGCACCAAGCAGAGCACAAGCAGTCAGCAGCACGTTAAAAAGTGCAGTAAGAGTATTTAAATCAGAAACTTTAAGGTACTCTGTGTGTGTGTTAGACCCCTTAAATCAGGTAATTGACCCAAAGATCAGCCATTTACGTCTACCTGTGTAATATGTGTTCTCAAACTAGATTCAGATTAGATATTAGGCAGAAGCTCTTCCCTGTGAGGGTACTGAGGCCCTGGCACACGGTGCCCAGAGAAGCTGTGGCTGCCCCATCCCTGGCAGTATTCAAGGCCGGGTTGGACACAGGGGCTTAGAGCACCCTGCTCTAGTGGGAGGTGTCCCTGCCTGCGGCAGGAGATTGCACCTGGATGAGCTTTAAGGTCCCTTCAACCCAAACCAGTCTGGGATTGTAGGATACTATGAAACTGTCCCACAGAAGTGAGAGGCTGGGACTGGGGCATACCCCTAACCCGTGGTGTGTCCTCTCTGCCAGGAGCACTGCCTCCTCACATGCTGGCATGACACATCCTTACCAAAAGCAGTTCCTGCAGCAGGGCCTCTGGAGAAACCCAACGTGTCCGGGAGGTCTCTGGCAGCTGGTTCTTTCACCACTGACACCTACTTGTTCTTTTTTCACCTCATCTTTCCCCTCCCTGGGGAAGCAACCAGCTGAAGGGATGGAGCACTGCACGGCTGCGAGATGCTCTTCCCCTCACAGGCACACACTGCACCACCTCCTCCAGTGAAGGCATGTGCCAGCGTGAGGAAGCAGTGCTCCATCATCACTGCTGCCACAACAGGGCACTGTTGGGCTCCCCTCTTCCCAACCAGGGTTTCATCAGAGCTTACAGCACTGTCAGCCAGCTCCCGCTTAAGCATCAGTCAGTATCCAGCCTAGAATATGCATTTTAATGTGTCTTTCCCCCTTCATTAGGACAGGAGAAGTCTACTTTGTAATCCACCATTGGAAGGCAATTTAATATTCAGTTCATATTTTGTGGAAGTGGGAGAAATCCAGAGCGAGGGCTCAGAATGAAAGGTTAATTTCTGCACTTACTGCTGCAAGTCTCCTCTCCATCTCCAGCAGCGCCTGCTCCGTTTGGCTTTTGTCTGTCAGAGCTTTCAGCACCAAACCGCACTGACTCTGAAAAGCATCTTGCACTAAACAGGAAAATCAATAAAACCCCACATTTGGTCTTTCATTTGTAAATGTGAATAAAGCACTGTCAATACTATTGCTATTTCCTCCACAGCTCGGCATGAGATACTTCCCTGTGCTGTGCAACCATAGTGATTTGCCTGCTGAGATCTCCCCAAGCCCCAAGCCATGAACAATAGGGTGGATGGTTAATGCAAAGCACTCTGAATTTATAAGATGCTGAGCACAGGCCAAACCTCATTTGCTGAGCTCTATTAATATGGCAGCTGGAGATGAAAGGCTACGTGAAGCTGCTGAACTTGCTCTGCTCAATGCAAGGATGAGGCTTAGTTGTCTACCAGCTGTACAGCCCGAGGAGGGGGACCCCAGTATGGCTGATCCACCCCAGTACAACCAGTGTTTGGGCAGCTGCAACTGGAATACTGTAAGGTTGTGAGGGCAATGGCAGTGTCCTGTGGAGAGGGTTTCAAATTGGAGCAAGATGCTCTTGTTGAAAAACTGACCAAAAATAGGGATTTGTGCTGTCTGATTGGACAACTGCTGCCCCCATGCAGCTTCAATTCCAGGAACCACTGCTGTGTCTAATACACTCCAGCCAGGAAAGTGGTTTGAAGCCTGTGTGGGGTTGAAAAATCCTTAGCAATCTTATGGAAGTCTTCCTTTAACATCATAAATTAGGATGGAGAGAAAGAGCTGTTCTCCAAACATTCCTGTGAACAGGCAGGAAGGTGTGTCCAGATGGTGCCTCTGGGGTGGAATGTTGGCACAAAACTGGATGCAAAGCATTCCTGCTAAAACAAAGCATTGCCAAGCAAACGGGCAGGGATAACTGAAACTCCGGAGTCCTGGACTAGCACTGAGCAGAGTAAATGCCACATTTCAACAAGTGGCTATAAGGGCTCTGCAATTAATTAATCCTCTTTCACTAGAGACTCAATGTGCTTGATTGACTTTGGTGCTGGTGGAATTGAGAGCTTGAAGCTATTGCTGCACATGGAGTATTTACCAGGGCACCTCTCGCCCCAGAGATGTGTGCTCACAGTGCTCAGGATCACTTCTCCTTCCCAGCTATTTTCATTAAGCTTGCAGGGACTTAATTTATCTCAGCGAGCTGTGCCCTCTGTCAGGCTCTAGATGGAACTGATCAAAGAGTTAAAAACTTTAGGGAGAGGCAGGCAGAAAGGGATTGTACAGGCTTTGCTGCTGTGAGAAAACAGGGGTGGTTTTAAAAGGTACATTTGGGAAGGGAGAAAGAGATCTGAGCAATTATGGGATTACCGGTTTGTTCTCACACTGTGCAAGGTTTTAGAATAGGTCTTAAGGGAAAGAGTACTCAAAGGCATGGAGGGAAATGGAATGAAATGGAACAAGGTTTTATAAAAGGCCTATTGGGCCTGACTAATGTACTGCATTCGGATGAGATAGGTGATTTCTTAGACAAAGGCAATGCAGTGGCCTTGCTGCAGACTCAAATAGAGCTTTTCAGTGGAAGCTGTCATGTAACATGAAAATAAAAAAGCTGAGAAAAAATAAATGAATAAGCCTCAGTTAAAGGGGAAAACATCAGCTCATGGGAAGGGTCGCATGAGAGGACAAGGCAACTATGAAAGGTGCTCCTCAAGGCCTGCCCATGAGCCAAACCTGCTTAAAATCACCTGGGTGCAAAAACCTGAAGGCATTTAGGTAATTAGAAGGTAATTAGAAGACAGACTCAACTGCCAGCACCAGGGGCTGTGGTGAATCAGGGCAGTGTGTTGGGATATGGGCCCTGACTAGGGAGTGCTGGAAGTCCCTATGCACCCGTAGCTGTCCTCGTGCAAGGTAAGAGATTGAGTATGGACACATGCAGAGGAGAGCTGTAAGGTAACAAAGTGCTTAGTGATAATCTCCTCTTATGAAAGGAGATTGAAAGTGTTTGGCTTATTCAGCCACGCGAAGCAGAGGTGTCTGATGGTGTGGGAGGTGCTGTGCTGTTGTGTAGTACAGCAGCTGCTTGAGAGGTGCTGCTTTTGTTGAGGGGAGCTGCATTCTTAACTTTATTTGCCTTCATATGAAGGAGTGATGCTTGGGCACAGCAAAAGCTGTGAGAAGGAGCCCTCATCCTCACATGTATGGAGTTAAACCACCTCCTAGATGTAGGTTTGGGGGCCATTTCTTTATTTTCTCAGGGTGCCCATCACCACATGGCTTTACCTTGTTCTCTGTAGGAGCGTGGCTGATTTCTGAGGATTATCTGCACATATTTCAGCAATAAGCTCTCTGCTGTTGCAGGCAATTTGCTTGTCCTTACTCTTTCACTGCCATTTTTAAGCTTTTAGTTTTTGCTCTGACAGATTTAGACTTTTTAACAAATCACAAGGGGAAAGCTGTGGCTTGCAGAAGGGGTTGGAAGTGGGGGGGAATGTTTGAGTGGGCCTTCATGACCTTTGGTTAGACCTAAGGGCTACCAGGAATCTGAGAGCAGGGGTTTGCCAGCCTTATCCTAGCCTGCAAGCCTTTAAAGGGGAGGAAAGCAGCAGTGACTGAAGGAGGAAACTCCTTTCCTGTTCCTTCATCACCTTCCACCTCACTACAGAGGGGCTATAGGAAGGCCAGCAGCAGCAGCGAGCTCCCGTTAGCTTGCTGCTCTTCTCCATTCGCTGAATTTTAGTTTAGGATTATTTTTATAACTTTCTTGTTTCCCTATCCTGTCTGTTCTCCTACAGCATGGTATCCTCGGACTAAAAATAACCCTGCATCCACTGGGCTTGTGATCTGCACATAGGTTTGACTCAGCACAGCATGCTGCAGGCAAACAACCAGCAGCCAGGCTTTTGAATGCTCTTCATTTGTACGTGTAGGAGTGTTCTGCGGGATAAACCCCCTCTCAGCACAGGGGAGGGGCATTCTCCTTCCCTCCCTGGCTCCCATACCACAGGAGTGTTCAGACTTGTCAAACACTATTAAAGAATATAAAAAATGAGCATTAATTTAAGACTTAAAATATAGGGATTGAGGTGGCCAAATGAGAATAGATTAAGGAGCCTGTTAGTCGAGTCTCTTGTCTTTGAAAATGATCAAGAACTGCTGCCTCAGAGCAAGTTTGTCTCAAATAAACCCTGCAGCAGATAGTTACTGAATAACTTGATCATTGAGGGAAAATCTTCACTCCTTTAATGGGTGGTTTATGCACAGACTTGTGCCTCTCATGGTATTTTACTCTAAACAAAGCAGTCTTTTACACTGTGTTTCGATTTGCTGTAGCATGGGCTTCGGATGCTACTGGTTTCCATTAATAACCTAAGGAATGTGAAATCTGGCATGAGATAAAATGCTGTAGGACCCTGGGATACGTCTGCCCCCTGTGCTGCAGAGGGTTCCCCCAAATCAGCCTGCACTCCCAGCAGCTGAGAACTTGGTGTGAGCAATCAGGGGAGGGAGCCACAGCCTCCCAGCCCAGGAATATTAAACAGCAACTGCTTCTGATGCCTATCTATCATCTGCAGTTCGTCCCGAGATTGGCACTGACAGTGCAGAGGCTTTAAATAATACTTTGGAGAGAGGCTGAGTACATCAGGAGAATAGATGGTGGAACAAACCTGGTGAGACAGGAGATAAGACTGCTGTGGGGCTCAGCAGGGTGCTGTGTTCTCTGCCTGGGCAATAACTGAGCTGTGTGCCAATAAGTGAGACATTTGGGCTGTCACCGTTGCATCCTGTTCAGATCATTGCCAGTCACTGCATCGCTCATTAGCAGCTGCATGGGAAAGGTGTTTCTGCTTTTCAATCCATGCAGGACTTAGAATCCCAGATGGGTTTGGGCTGAAGGGGCCTTAAAGCTCATCCAGTTCCAGCCCCTTGCCACAGGCAGGGACACCTTCCACTGAAGCAGGCTGCTTCAAGCCCCTGTGTCCAACCTGGCCTTGAACACTGCCAGGGATGGGGCAGCCACAGCTTCTCTGAGCACCCTGCGCCAGCACCTCAGCACCCTCACAGGGGAGAACTTGTGCCTAAGAGCTCATCTCAGCCTCCCCTCTGGCAGGATAAAGCCATTCCCCTTGTCCTGTCCTTACAGGCCTCTGTCTAAGGCCCCTCTCCAGATTTCTTGTAGCCCCTTTAGGCACTGGGAGTCACTCTGTGGTCTGGGGAGTCTTCAAGCAAGTAAGTCATGCTTGAAAACTGCCCACCTGGCCCTGGGTTTTGTCAGAGAATTGCATCAGCTTCTACCTCTGTAAGGGACATGTTGCACGTTATTGTGTCACCCTCGCTGGCAGGAGCACCAGAAGATTGCCTGCGGAATGCTGCCTGAGAATATGCTTCTCATTCACAATGGAGTCAAGGTGGTGTGGAAGATATCACTGTTCAGAGCTGTCACAGCTGGAACTGCCAGATAGCAGAAGAGCAAAGTGGATCTGAGAGGGCCGAGTTGTGAAAACTGGGATTTGTATGGAAAAAAATATAGGAAGTTTTGCTAGAAGTGTGGGTATATAAATGCAATAAGAAAAGCACAAAAATCATGAGTTAGAGGAGCTGAAACCTGAAGGAAAGAGCAAATGATGAAAAGGTAACTCAACCAGGTGAAAGAACTGAGGGTGTGGGGTCTGCTTGTCTCTCCCCATCCCTGTGCACAGCACACCGAAATAAGAGCAAGGAACAGAGCAGTTGTGGGAGCTGCTCGGGCAAACACTGCCTCATCTCCAGTGCCAGACACAGCTCCATCCACTGTGTGCAAGCACATATGGACAAACACTCCACGGAGAACAGTTTTTATAGCTCTTCCTGCATGGAGCATGCCAGACCAACAGCATTTGGAAATCTGTGCTGAAAAATATTATCTGTTTTGTTCATGCCCACTGGCTCTGGAGGCTGCCAAATGTCTTGCTCCCCACTGCTATAACTGCAGCCTGCCATGCTCTATAAGCTTTTAATGAAGACAGGCTTGATTTCAAGTTCCACCTTTCTTTGTTTTGCAGATCTGTTTGAATGTCCTGGTGGCCACTTCTTGCCTTGAATGGAGCCTCTTCATCTTCTGCATTCCTCTCCTACATGTGTGAAGTCTTCTACCAATGATTTGCTGTGTTTCTCCCTTGTCACCCCCACCCCAAGGTACTTTATCCTCAGCCACTGGCATTTGGTGTTTTATCAGCTCTGAATGTAGCACATTATCACCTGAGTTTAGGAAGGGAATTGCCTCATTTGGGATCTTTTCAAGGCACTAGGGCAGGTATTTATTTAGTGGGAACTTAATTACCCATTGCTGTGATGGAGTCAAATGGCAGCATTTATCAGCAATTAACCAGTGACAGATGAACCTCCCCTAAATATAAAAAGAACAACATTGTGGAGCATGTGATGATTTTCATTATAGATTCAACATTCTGCAGCGTGATACATTACAGAAAGAGCCAATTTTTCTTTTCAATTGCTTTGGAAATCTAGCAGCAGGCACCTCTGGGAGCCTTCTCATTTCATTCAAGGCACATTTATTTAAAATGGGTATGGAGAAGAAACAGGACAGCTGAGCAAATGGTATGGAATGGAAAGGGGGAATCGTGAACAACAGATTTGATTTTCAGTGCATGGCCACAATTTCTGTCTACAAGGTGTATGAAATCAGGCAAAGTTCTGTCACAGAATGGATGAGTTGGGGTGCTGAAGGAATTAGGGGATGGGCAAATGCATAATGGTGAGCTTGTGCTGGCCAAAGCAGACAGATTCTTGCTTTCATTAAGGTCTCGTTGAGAGCACTTGCCAAGCACAGCAAAGGAGTGTTCTCAGTATAACAGGATTGGTATTTCAGACTATTGCAACCTGGAGCAGAATGAATCAGGCTCCACTCTTCCTGCCTGAGAGGACTGTGCTGACTTAAAGGGTACCTGTCAAAGCTGTGTTGTGTGGAAGCCATGTTTTACCACCCAGTAAATGTAATGCTTTTGTGAAGGTCTGCTACCTTGATCTCACAAGGTAGGGCATGCACTGAAGGCCTCTTGCTCTTGCACAGAGGACAAGCACTGAGCAGTGTCTTGACAGGGTGTTGATAAAAAATCACACTGGCATTCAAGAGTAATGCCCTCTCAAAGGCTCAGACATCAGCCAAATTAGAAGCAGTTTCCCTCAGCAAAGACTTGCTATGACAAGGCTCTTCAGAGACAGAGCTGTTCTAAAATGGTTTACACTACTGGCTTTGTGGGGAGGTAACCTTTCTATCATGGCAATAGCATGCTTCGCTATCTGCTTCTTACTTAAGAAATGAGCAGTACTAGTTTAGCCTCATATCTAAAATACGACCACTTCAAGGCACAGAGAGGAGCAATGGAAGGCTTCAAACTAACACATGAAAATCTGAGAAATCCTGAAAAACTGAAACTGGATACTTGAGATATAAATATCTGAGTTATTTTTACTGTGTTTTCCATTAGAGCTCAGATAGTCTAAAAATGATCATACTCCAGGCAGAACATGAAAACATAGAAGTGCACTTATCTGTGCATGGTGTCTAACCACGCAACACCTAAGTTCTTTGACACAAGAGAGCAGAGAAAAAGAAAATGTAACAGAGCAAGAATGGAAAACCAGACGAGTCCATGCAATGGGTAAGTCTCATTTGCTCTTCTCCCTTGGGAAGAGCAGCTGTGAGTGGCATGACCTGCCCAGTTCACCCCCTCTTGGAGGCAACGCGCTGACATTCAGCAGTTTGACTGTGCCCTCTGCTGTTAACAGAAATGCAGAAAGGACTTACGTGTCTTGGAGATTGTTTCTAAGTGAGCCAAAGTGGATTTGTTGCTTGAATCAAACATTTCTCTGAACTGGTCCAAGCATCCTTGCAGCTGTGAAAACAAAGGTAAAGGAGAAGAAAATTAACACACTGCCCTTTTTTGCTGTCAAAACCATAACCCCAAATGTCTCAGAATAACAACTGCAACTCATGGAATGGAACCCCTTGAAAAAGGTGATTTATCTGTTCAGCTTTGGTTGCAACCCCAAAGGAGTCCTGGAATGGCTTATGAAATGTTGCAGACATCTTAAGAGGTTGCAAGCTAGAGATACTGCTCTGTAAAATAGCATTAATAATAACATTGATCAATTATAAAGATGTTAGGGGGAAGACCTTTACCTTCACACAGTAAGACCACATTGACTTATTCCCAAGAGTAGACTATTTCCTTCTTCAGGCAGAAGGAAACAAGAACTGGTATTTGCAAACAGCCATCACAGCCTGCTCTTGCTCCTGAGACACAGAAATCCTACTGCTGACTTTGAGGCAAGGCCCTGAAGACCTTGACCCTATGGGCAGCTCACAGAGACAGTGGTCTATGCAAAAATCCTGCCAGTCATTGGGTTAAAGTATTTGAGTGCTCAAGACAAACAGTGAAACAAGGGAACTAGCACAGTAAATGAAAGAAGGTGAATGTTCTATAGCATTTCTAGCTTGTATTCTGCAGTCTGAATTTGAATTAACTTACCCCTTGAAGACTGTCTTTGATATGGGAAATAAAGGTGCTTAAAACCTCACTAAAATGGAAAAAAACAAAATAAATATAAACCAGACATGTATGTTACTGAGGTAGACAGAAATTGAGAAGATCACAGTGAACATGAGACATGAAACACTGCAAGGCATGTTTAGTGCATAATGTAAGCACAGAAACATGCTTAGTTTGGGGGGCCGGGGAGGGGATGACAGTTTGAAGTCACCTTATTTGTTTTAGGAAAGCATGGGTTCTGCTATGTAGAGTAAGGAAAAAAATCCCTCTATATACCATGTACATGAAGCTGGGGTTTTAACTCTTCCATTTTTGGCCTAGCATTTGTGCCTCTCTCAAAAGGTTTAGTTGGCATTTCCACAACTGTCCCTTAGGTGTTGGGGTGTCACCACAGCTCAATCTGTTCTGGAAGGACACAGCCTTGGCGAAGGTGACGTGCCAATTGCTGGGATATATTGAAGTTGTACTTGGACTAAATATCTGTGGGAAAAACATGGGAAAAGCTTCAGTATCAACAAAGGCCAAGCCAGGAAGAACAAATACTGCAAATCCTTTTCTCCTGTGGTCTCTGTTACCCATCCTTTAAAGTTGAGTGAGCCTATATTCATGATTAACCCCAAAAACCAAAATGCAAGAATGGTTCCTAAGTGAGGTGATAACCTATTTCCTCTCTGAAGATCCAGGTCATTTAAAATCTATCCTTTAGAGATCTGAAATTGCAACAAGCAAAAAGGTGGAGGCCAGGTAGAGTCTAGTTAAGAGAATTAGGAGGGGTTTCTGAAAGCTTCCTAGCCTTATGGAAAGGAAGATATTCATTTCATTAGCCAAACTTGCAGGTGATACAAATTGATAAATTGTGAGTGAGTCTGGAATGTAGGAAGGAGCATAATTAATTTAAAGAGGAAATAAAGGATAATTCAGAGTTCTGCCTAAACAGCAAAAACTATTTGTTCATTTCTCCTAATTCACTTACAAAAATCCTCCTCTTCTCCAATAGGCACTATAGAATCAACTCTGCCTTATCAGAAACAGTGTCCATTGCAAAATAGGAAAGGATACACTGACTGATTTGATCACAGGTTTTAATAACAGTGCATTTCACTTTGGATATTGTATTACAAAATGTACAGTGCTAAGAATTATTTATAGGTGCACAGGGAAGTTTGCCATCTTTGATTTCTGATCTTCAAGCGGTTAGCTTGTTCCTTAAGGTCCTTCTGGACCTACTTGTCCATTTCATTCTTAACATCTGACAAAGAGCAGAGGCAAACCACAGGGAGCACATTCCACTTGCCTGTTACCAAACCCACAGGATATAAAAATCTTGTTTACAAGTGAAATTCTAGAGATATGTGCAGATTTTAAAAGGGGTAATCATTGCATCTTCCGCTGCACACAAGTATGCTTGGCGATCTCTGCATCTGGCCTAAATGCAAAGGCTGTCCTTGGAGCCCCTTCAATCAGTCCCACCACAACGTATCATTTGAGAAATATGGGTTTTCGCAGAGAATCAATAGAGAAAATCCCCTGCTGATGAGATAAAGAAGGACAAAGGTGAAGTCAGGTTAGAGCTGTGTTGTTCCTTGTGGTTTATGGCTGAGTACGTTACATAAAACACATTGCACATAAACCCCATTTTCTTATCTTGTGGCTCTTTCCAATCAAAGATCGTTGAAAACCTGAAAAGATACTTTTCTGGGAGAAATGCACAGCTCTGTCGTGTGTGACTTTGAAGAGGGGAAGAAGGAGCTGCAGGGAGCGCTTGCCACCAGCGCAGAAAGGATTTCCAATGGATGCTTTACATACCGATCATATTTGTCCGTTATTTTGTTCTTATTCACTTCAAAACTTTCCAAGATATTTTTCACTCTTCCCGTACCAAAATGAAATGAAGCTTTTTCTTTTATCTCTTCATCAAATAACAGTGGTTTTGTCTGGTATTTGGTGAAAATACTGGGCTCACTCTGTTGCACAAAAGGAAGAAAAACTGTTGGAGTATAAAAACAACCAGAACATTCATTAGGGGGAAAAAAACCACAAACATTTGTTTCCCAAGTGCTTTGCAGACAGGTCACAGTGATTGGATGTGACAGATTAGATTGGATGGGATGATTAAGAATTTCATGAGATTATGCCTCACTTAGCGTGCCTGGTTAGATCAACTCCCTGTGGAACAGAGATCCAGCCCAAATGCCTCCAGACTCAGGCTTTTCTCTCATTTGGGCATTTTCAGTTGGTTACAATCATGAGATGTGCAGATTTTCACTTCCTACATACTCATTACAGAGGCTATGAATGAGTCCCAGTGTTTCTGGTCAGGACCGGCTCCTTGGCTGCTCTAAGCCCCTGTGTCCAACCTGGCCTTGAACACTGCCAGGGATGGGGCAGCCACAGCTTCTCTGGGTACCCTGTGCCAACCTCACCACTCTCACAGGGAAGAACATCTGCCTAAGATCTAATCTAAATAGGTAGATACATAGATAACATAAGTACTAAGTTATCTGACATAACCAGAACTAGTTACCACTTGGTTCTAGCATTTTCCATTGACTTTGAATGAAGGCTGTGTGCCTGCATGGGGCTGAAGTAGGGTGAGACTCACATTTTGGGAGTTGTGCTGCCCTGGCTGCATGTCCAGGTCCAGCAGAGGTGCTGTTGACTGCACATTCTCTGGGCAGAATTGGGAGCCAAAGAGCAGCTGAGAGTCACTCAAACTCGCGTAGTCACTGGGAGCGCTGCTCCGGATGGAAAACTTACTTGACCTGCAATGAGGCAGAGCAGGTTGTGAATGAGTACTGAGCAATTCAAAAGCCAAACAGAATTCCCTGCAGGAACCCTTCAGGCATGACCCACCCCAACATGTTCATTTTCATTCATTCCACATAATGTTTAACAGCATGTGGTTTTGCTGCTCAGAACCAACTGGTTTATCTTAAACTACATTCAAATGCAGTGTGGGAGCCCTGCAGTCACCTCTCAGGGTAAAAGTGTTTCCCCAGTATGTCCTATAGGCAGAAGACCAAACCCAAACTGACCAGTTCATCCTACCTGCCTTGTTGGGCCGTGTTAATTTAAGGCACACTGTGGGGTTCGCCACCAGCACGTGCCAAATCTTGTCACCATTTGGATAATAATTCCCTTTGTAGCTCATGCTGCTTGACAATTTGGAAGGCACTTCCAACTGAGTAAACCTTTCTGACTGATAGTTGTCATTTCTTGGGCATTTATTCTCTAGATGCCTTAAGTCTTATATGCTGGAACAACAAATAAATGGGTAGCACATAGCTGGACAAATTGATCTGGATTGTTAGAAATATTTCAGACATGATTACACACTACTCAGAAGTTCTTTGCTTTCCGTGTCTCCCACATAAACATTTTCCAGCCAGCTTTGACTTTGTGCTCTGTTGCTCTAATTCCACTTCAGAGACACAGCTTCTACTGCTTTACGGAGTAGGCTCATGGCACAGTACCAGCCTCCCTCAGACAGGGTTTTCCCTTTGCAGCTGCACCATTACTTCTCATTGTGTCAGGGGCTGGGTTTGATCTTTTGCTAGCAAAGATACAGACTCTTTTCATTCTTCACATGATTGCTATTCCATTGCTCCACATCTGCAAGGTCTGATGGGGTGCTAGGTCCAAGCATAGGAAAAGCTGGGCCAGGCTTATACTCCCAGTTCTTGCTGTTTTTTAAGCTATAAAGATGGAGAGATCTGTTGCTGCCTTTGGAATTACAGGCCAGTATCACTGAAATGACTCTTATGCAGGGTTTTCTTTCCATATCACATCATAGAAGTAAAGAAGGAACAGGAGACTAATTCAGGCATCTAACAAAAGATGATCACCCCAACATTTATTAGCAGTGACATGTCCCATTAATCCTTGGTTTTGGAAGGAGCCCAAACATCATGCACACAACAGGGCAGGGATTTAGTAGCAGTACTTGAACTGTTCAGTCTCCCTCTTCATTATTTAGTGGTGTCAGTGACAATATCGTAATTAAAACTTTTGGCTTTAAGCTCAGTGAGTACACTGAGCCGCAGGCAAAAATAGATGAGGTATGTGTGGGCCTCTGGAGCCTTAAAAAGCCCGAGAAATCTGTCTGAATTCAAAGCTTCCCCCTTGATCTGCCTCTGGACCCAAATCTACTGAGAAAAGAATCTGAATGCAACTTTCACCAGCACAGCTTCTTGTTTCCATCTCAGATCAGCTTTGTGAGAAACCCCAAAACTTCTTAATCCTCAGGCAGTACGAGGATTAAGAGCACATGGGCTGCTGTGACCCCACACGGGCAGAACCTCTGCTTGCATTGTATCAGATCTCCTGCACCAGTTTTCTAAATCCTCCTGTCTTCCCACTGAAAAACCCTTCCTCTTAGTTTAAGGAAGGGTTTTCTAATCCTTAAGTACTTTACTGTCTTGTCAAACTGCCTTTGAAAGCGCTTAGCACAACTGGTGAGTGTCACATCCTGCAGCCTGCTCCTTTTCTCGGTCCCTTCACATTACTTAATGCCTCAAGTACAGGATTCCTGTAACAAAGAGTTTTGTGATGGGTATTTTGAGGAGAATTGAACTGAGAGGACTTTAGGAGCCAAGTGACTGCCCAGGCCCACTCTGCACTGGCCCTAGGACCAAAAGTGGCTATTGTCTGCTCTACAGCCTCTGTTTTCTCTCTTAAATCCAACTATTTTGGTGGTCAATTTAGAGACTAAATTTCCACTTCTGGAATTTAGGAGGGGAGATGAAAGAGATGTCTCTTTTGAATATACTCACTCTGCTGAGCAATGGATTTCTTTCTCCCTTGCTTCATTAACAATTAGTTTACTAACAAGACCATCTAAGCCTGGTTAAGGTGTGGCCCTGGTTTATCTCCCTATCCCTGATGGTGAGATCAGACAAGTGTGATCAGATCTGTGACTATGATCCACAGCTCTTCTCACCACCTGACCAACCCCTTCAGGATGCCTGAGCTGCAGGGATGCACGCACCATCCTAAATATAAACCAGGAGGAAACATCCTAGATACATAATCCCAGTTAGAAGTCCCTCCTAGGTGATGCAATAGTTTACTTCAGGAGAACTTCTAGCTTTCTGCTAGCACAAGCTGTTCCCCAAGTCCTTCATGCATTTTGTGCCCATACTGTTTCTGTACCTGTATCTCCAAAGCAAAATCAGCTTTAGATATGCAAGGCAAGTTCTTGTCAGCCCCAAGAAATGCTAAATCATCCTCTGCTGACTCGTAGAATGGTTTCTCTTTCCCACCTAACTTCATGCAAGGTACTGGAATATTGGCAACCTCAACCCTTTCTGTAACATGAGTGTGATCTAAAAGCTGCGCAGCCCCCTGCATATGTGGGGAGTCAGCTGGTTCTGTGCAGTCTCAGTTTCCCTGTTGCCAGCAGGAATCCCCCCTCCACAGGAGAAGTTTGATCTTTTGGGAGCTCCTTTCGTTCCTCCTAAGTTCTGATTTTCACTTCTAAATATTTTAGCACAACCATAACCAAATATTCACCTTTCATTTGAGGTTCTGCCTTGTCCCCAACCAGCTGTCAGATACAACCCAAGAGAAACACAGCATGAGATAAACACCTTCTTCTTGTGTTTCCTACATGTTTCTAGCGGCACCAAGCTAAAAATGCACGAGGCCTTATCAGTCTTCTCTGTTCTTTGGATCCATCCCCATGTGCCAACACCAAGGTTGAGGAGTCATTTAGAAAAGCAAAGTGAGCCTTCTCCAGTTTTCAAAATAACACCTATTGGCAGTGTGCCGTGATGGATTTTGTTTGGTTCTGTCATTCCCACTGAACCTGTGCCAGCATCCCTCTCCTTCCCCAGCACTGTGGGTGAAGCTCACTTACACCTTCCTAATGCATTTCTTCACAGTGCAGTAAAGCCTCTTTCCCAAAGAAGAGATCTTTTTCTCCTCGTAGTAATCTTGAGCTGCTCAAGATTCTAAGTCAGTGCCACAAAGTTCCTCTTCTGATTCCCCTCCAGGAAACCTTCCAGCAATTTCTGCTCTCCTCGTGGAGTGACCAGGGCTGCAGCACAACAAATCCAATTGAAATTCTGGGAGCTGCTGTTCACCTGCTTTTCCTCCTGGATTTAATCTGTATCTATAGGAACTGTCTCTGGCTCTGCTATGCTGTTCTCGTCATCACTACTTGCTGCCTGCCAATGTGTTCAGCAAATGAAGCTTTAGGTACAGAGGAGCTTCAGTATCATGGGGCCTGGAGCAGTTTAAATTAAGGAGGTTTAGCTTCCAGCCATTTGCCATCCCTGCACTGGGAGCAGCCACAACATAAAATTGTTATTCAGCTTCCTACCCTCTGGAACTGCATGACCTGCTTGCTGCAGATCATGTGCACTGTATCCTAAAAGGAATGTCTACATACAGATCTTGGTACTGGCCCTAATGCATGAAGCACAAGGAAATCCCTCTTGGTTCCTCAGCTCAAACACTGCCTCCAGTTTCCAGACTTCAGGCTTAAAGCTCTTCTGGTCTTGTTTTAATTCCTCAAGGTCATTTTTTATGTTCTGTCAGCTGCTTCGTTATTCATTTGACTGTGATTCAACACTTCCCAGACGCTACTCACCTGGGAAACTGTGTTAGCCTTATGTCCAGAGGTGATTGCCTGTTGCAGTGACTTACAGGGACTTTTCATTAGGAGGAGATTGGGATTTCTGTGGAGCAGCCCTGTTTACTTACACATAATGTATCCCTGACCATATTAAGAGTTAGGCATCTGGAGAAAGAGGGATTTCTTTGCTTTCCCCCAGTCCCAAGCTGTCTTCCCCACCCCTGGTTTCTCATTCTCCCAGGGCTCAGGATTTGTACAGCCGCTCTCCTGGTCTTTGTCCTGGCTGTCTTCATTTTCTGCTTATTCTGGGGCCGTAAGGTAACGTCAGAACACATGACTCTGCCATGTGCAGTGGAATTTCATGGGATAATGGATTGAATGAGGTTGTTCTATTTGGAAGTTTTTTCTCAGCAGCAGAAATAAGCCATAGGTAGTAGCAGCCTGAGTAGGCCTTAACTTACAGCACCCCTTTCGAATGCCTCTTCAATATTTTCATCATATATTGGCCTTACACACTCTCTGGCAGGCTTCCTTTGGAAGTTGATGTATTAGTAGCTTTTATGCCTTTAGCAAATTGCTGTATCTCTCACGGGACAAGAAAATTCTCAGAACTCCCATTGCAAATAATAATATATCATTTTCTATTTTCCTATTTTTCATTGTCTTTCATTGCCTGGAGGATGCCTTCTCATTTCCAGTAGTCTCTTTTACCATGCCTATCTGCTACTGGTCCTTCTCATGTCTGATCTGATAGCTGATATGTTCTGACCTTCAACATGAAGTCTGAATAATCTCTAGGTCTCAGGCAAGTATTTAACCCCTTTGGCTCTTCAGTTCAATTTCTTTCTACTGAACTTCCTTATCACTACATCAGTGGGTTTTTAAACTAAACAGCAGTGGATTGTTTGGCTTCTGTTGCTCCCGCAGAGATGTTGACTCCAGTTCTCTACTGTCACTCATGGTAGCACTACAAGAGCAGTACCCTGAGGGCAGTCTGGTGTTCAGCTCAGGGTCGAGGCAAGAGGTGTCCCTTCCCCTGGGAGTGCCTGGCAGGTATTTATGGAGTCTGAAAATGTTCTTTCATCATCACACCCCGGTGGTGCTTATCCAGTTGGTAAAAGGCTGATTGAAGCCTCTCTGCTGTTGCCGCTGCTGTTCTCACATCCTCTTTCTTTCCTGCCCTCCTGCCTGGGCAGGCAGCAGCGCTGCTCCGATGCCACACACTCCCTGATGTAATCTGGCATTTCAGACCACAAAAACTGTGCCTTTTGTTGAGACACTCAAATTAAGCCTAAGCTTTCTCCACTGTACAGTTGTCATTCTATCTGCATGCTCCTCTCCCACCTTCTTAAATGGTTGGTACTCGGATATTACAGTGTCCAGCTAGATAACCTTCCCTCTGCTGCATCTCTGGGATCTCTATTAGATCAATATTCATACCTAAAACCAGGTAAAACAGAGACTTTTTTCCCCCCACCCTATTTCTGAGGCTGCTTGTGGTTACAGAGCGGCACGTGTGTGTCTGACGGATAACAAATAAAACCCAGAGCAATCTGTGGCTTGTGCAGAACCACTGCATGAGGGTGCAGCATCACTGGAGCTCTGCATTCCCTAGGGACCTGGTAGCGGCTGCTCTCAGATGTAACACCCTGACTCAAGCTTGCAAAGAGCTCACAGCGTGATTCATACCCTACCTGGATTATATACTGATTTTATGTGTCATCCTTAAAGCTCCCTCGAAGACAGTATTCTGGGGATTATACAGCATACCCTGCTGTGATGGGAAAGGGTTTCAGCAACAAAAAAACATAATCAACATAATCAACACCTTTTCTTTCCCTCTATTTCAAACACACACACATGCTCCTGTGGGTGATATTTTTTTCCTTTATAACACTTCAATTCTCCTGATAACCTTTTCCCCCTTTTTAGCTCTTCTAACACCCTAGCTGCATTTTCAGGAATATTTTCTGCCCTACTCGAGCCTTTTGTGCTCACTTGCAAGAAAGGATCCCTGTCCAAACAGGCACTTGTATGTCTTAGACTCATTGCTTTTCCTATTGCATGACTCCATAGAATGATTTATATAGTTAATCGAAACATATAAATATATAAGTATATATTTCTGTACATCATATAAATATGTAATATTCTATGTTATTCTATATAATAATATGTATTTTAATCTATTCTCTGTATCCCCCTGCTCACTCTGACCAGAAAGAAAGCCACAAGTTCTCAAACTTACTGAAAACACAATTAAAAGAGAAAAGAAATCTGCAGGTAGCAAAAGGACAACAGAATTGCTCAATGCATATTTATAAAGACGAACCCACGACAGATATAAACATGTTTTTCCCTACATTGCCTCCTCTTTGGCTCCCATAGCTGCGCAAATTCAATTAATTCATATATATATATATATATTTATAATGGGCCAGGAAACCACAATTATGTTTTCATTATCATCTAACATTGCAGCAACGCCGGCCCAAAGAGATGGTGTGACTGAAACTGTGAATTTGAGCAGCATTTAGTTACGTCAGTGAGTTATTTAACTAACAGAGGCTCGGAGGAGCAAATCCATCAGTAAGCTCCAAACCAGGGATGGATCTCACAGTCTATTTAGCTGTGTGATGCAAAGGGTGACACTCTGCTGTAGACCACAGTCTGCCTTACGCACTTGCTCCCCAGATGTTCGCATCCGCATAATACCCCTTGTTTCAGTCTGCATTGTATTCGCAGGGGGTTCTAGCTGCTCTGTGGGCTCCAGCTGGGTAAAAAACACCCCTTAAGCCATGTGTGCGAATGCAGGATGTGGAATAATGTGGGAGTTACGTAACGTGGAGCAATGTTGCAGATCGCTGTTTGCTTTATCTGCACAGGCGAGATGCAGTGTTTCAGCTGTCTCATTAGACATAGGACTAATGGGCCTCCCCTGTGTCACCCAGGGAGCAGCTTTCATAGACCCAGCAATGGTGGAGCTATGGCAGGATGGGAGCAAGGCAGGCACACGCAGGGTCATGGATCACACTAATTAACCACCATTAACTGGTAATTAACCATAGATCAATTCTAGATGTGCTTCACCCCATCGCTTTCAGCACAAAGTGTTTATATACATTATATATACATCTCTTCTCCCCAGGGCGCAGCTTACAGCCACGCTGGGGTTTAAATCCACAGCGATGGTGGATCTGTGGCAGGCTGGGAGCAAGGTGTGACACACACAGGGTCACGGAGTAGGCTCATCAGCCACCATTAACCAACAATTCACCATGGATCAATTCTCACATGCTTCGCTCCACTGCTATCAAACACACGGGGTGTTTAAATACATTACTTATACGTCTCTCCCCCCTCCATGGCTCACCCGGTGGCTGTCGGCGTGCTCAGCATCTCCTTGATGTTCCAGACGTTTGGATTCATGTTCCCCCCCAGCCAACTCCCTCGCTGCAGGCTCCTGGCCCTCACCTCTGCTCCCGCCTCTCCTACCGCATGGTGGGCATGCAGCCACGCTGCCCTGCAGCAAGGAGCAGCAAAGTGGTGGATAAAGATGGGAAAAAGCTCTGTTCAGGGGGAGCATCCCCTTGTGCCCCCTCACTGTGGGGAGAGCCGAAAGGGCCCGGCCCTGCAGGCCCGGCCAAGATGGCTGCATGGGCCCAGGGCGCAGACCCGGGCTGGGGGCCATGGATCTCACCCCGGGGCTGTGGATCCAGCGTTATTGCCAGGTGTGATCTCTCCACAGGTCACCCATGGAGGGCACACAGCCAGACCCTTCCCTCCGCTTGGGAGCAGAGCTCCGCGCTCACGGGGACACCGCTGGGTAAGGGGAGGAGGTGCAGAGCCTGGAGCACTGAGGGACGCTCCTCTGGGAGCAGGGAGTGGTTTGGGCTGAAGGGACCTCAAAGCTCCTCCAGCTCCAACCCCTGCCACGGGCAGGGAC
>JAOEHY010037031.1:0-24728 GCA_025447955.1 Psilopsiagon aurifrons
CATATCCAATCTAAACTTCCCCTGTTTAAGTTTGAACCTGTTACCCCTTGTCCTATCACTACAGTCCCTAATGAAGATTCCCCTCCCCAGCATCCCTAAAGGCCCCCTTCAGATACTGGAAGGCTGCTATGAGGTCTCCACGCAGCCTTCTCTTCATCACCAGCTTTTGAGGCAAAGCAGCTACAAAAGCCTAAAGAGAGCTTTCACATGTCCTGTCATCCAAGAGGAAAGTGCAGAAGGGCTGCGCAAATGCCAGTAGTTATGGTATCTCATTGGCCAGTTCTTGGAGACTGTTTCCAGTCAATGTATTGAGCAGCTTTCTAACTAATCAGAACAAGATGACTACACTCTCGATGCTATCTTGATGAAGGCAGTATGAAGTGAAGGAGGTTACATCAGTCTTCCTGTAACATACTTAGGGCCTTATTATTTCCATAAACTAAATAAAACAGTGTCATGTTTTATAGTGTTGTATGTAATGCTGGTAAACATCAGTTTGATGCTATGGAGATGTAATTAACTTCTAGGTAAATGAAAGAGCTGTTCTTCATTTGTTTTTTTCATTGAGGAAAAAAGCTGCTGGTGAAGTTACTACTGTGAGGGTGTTTACAGAAAGCAACAACAAACTCTGATAGAGTGGGGGTTTTAAGCTAAAAAGAGTAATTTTGAGGAAAAGATAATGGCTAATGACAATGTATGCTCTGTACATGTGCTATTCAAATGACAAGAAACCTGTTTTGCAAGGCAGTCCAACATCCCTCAAACCCTTCAGTACTGTATCCATAGGCATTTCTAGGAAATTCTGTAGTCTGTCCAAATACCAAGCGTCAAGAAGGAAAAATTTCTAAGAAGTCAGAAGACGGGTAGAAAATCTCACATTTAATTTACACACTACACACTGTTTGGTAAATAGCAGCTATTGTTTAGAGTAGAATGCAGTCAGCATTCATTATATTTTGACTCTACATTCTTCATTGGGAATTCAGGAAGTGGTTCAGACTAAAATATTCCCTTATGTTATTTGACCTGTAAAAACTTGGAGACAGGCCAGATTCTGCAGTTCTTAAACAGACAACACTCCCATTGACTCTGGGACTGGGCCTTAAAGTGGACTGGCCTATAGCACTGTGCTGCTCAACTCAGTGCAGACACTCCTCTGGTGCATGGGGTGGTATCCTCCAGAAACTGAAACAAGACCATTTGATTGCTGGCACTTTATCTGCCTAAAGAAACAGTAGGCATTTTCCAAGCACAGCTTGTACAAAACAATACCTTAGAAACAGAAATAGGCATTGTAGGATCCCATGGAATTATTTTATTACTTTTCCTTCCTGTTGCTTTTTTGATATAAAGGCATTATCCAGCTGAAGTTAACGCTTCAGCTCAATGCTTCTCTTGACTCTTGACAGGACACATTCAGAACAAGCTTCTCAGAGCTCACTCATGTTGCTCTAAGGCAGGAATCCAAACACCATGTGGCCTGGGTTTTAACATCTGGTATTTTTAGGCCCAAAAACATTTGAAAATCAAGGCAAACTCCTTAAGGAAACAGTTCTATTTACGATTTCATTTTGTCCTTCACACTCCATTTTCAATTCTTATTAAATCTAATGGAACTTAGTTTAAAACACTATGAGATTTGGGGAAAAGGAGGAGAAATACTATCATCAGCATTGCTCTGGAGTCATATTCCAGCTGTCATCACGCCACAGCTCAACCCTGCTTTGAAAACACTACTTGATACAGAGAGGGTTAAAAGTACATAGGATTATGCTACAGGGTTCAAAGGAGCATTCTTTTGGCCACCCTTTCAAACTCACCTTTATTACTCTCCTTAATTTCCTCAATTAAGAGTGATGCTGCACTTCTCAGTGGACTACAAGATAGCTACAATAGCTGTCTTTCACTAGCTATCTTTATTGTGCATGCTTTTCCACCTGCACACCCTAGCTCACATCAAAATATGGTCCATAGATGCTACACTCCAAGATATGCTTTCATCAATGACCTCCACAAAGTGTACTATGTATCCTATGAATATAATTAAACATCAGTTTGCACTGTATGCAAGAGGGAACCTAAGTAACGTATGAATATGGATTTCATTGTAAGTGAAGATAAAGGTGTTCTTAGAACATTTGCCTTTGGAAAATATCCCTTTGCAGGTAGGAACAAACAACTGGTGGGTGTTTGGTTCCAAGAAGCACCTGATATTTTTAGGACATCACACTTAAACATTAACATTCAGTATTTATCTTTTAGAATTTAATCTATCAGATAGGCAATGCTTAGTTTGGCATAGGCAGCAGGATTACTCAGTGTTAGCTCACTGGTTACTCATACTTTTAAGGCATTCTTTTTTTTTTTAGACTTCATATTTTTCAGATAGCAAGTTAACATGCAAAGGTTTCTTCACCATTATACTGCACAATGGAGCCAGGTAAGGAACTTCCAGTCTTTGTGTAGCCTTTTTCCTTGGCAACTGCTCTCACTTGTGTCAAGAACATTCTTTGTCTCTTGTCCAGGAGGAGGTTTGCCGTATAACACCCTGTGACTCAGAGCACATTCCCTTCTGGAAATGAAAAGGAAAATGGAGTTCTCTTCCTTGGTATCAGCAGCAAGTTTGGCAGGAGGCAGGTTAGATTCTCCCTTCCCCCTCTTATTTTTAATATTAAAGTTCTGAATGATCTTGTGGAATTCTGTAAATACTTTATTGCATATTTTATAGGTGGAGCATTTTATATCTAGCAGTCTTTTTGGAAGTGGAGACATTTAGTTCAGTTTCTCTTGCCCCATGCTTCAGCTCTAACTGCTTCCATCTGTCTAAACCTATGCGCAGTTCACTAATTGTCGACCCCTTAGGTAGGCCTTGCTGTTTCTATGGGTATATTGTTAATCATTACATTCAGGAAAAACTCCAACATTACCAATAGGGGCTTCTAAGAACGAAGAGAAAAATTCCTCATGTATTAATTGCTCTTACTATTTTGACAGAAATACTCCTTCGGTGATTTAGTAGAGAAGTGCCCATTGAAAGGACTGGTTAAAGGAAACACATATCAAAAGAACTCCAAGGCAAATTGGATTTAACTATCACTACTGAAAACAACTCTACAAAAGATTAGCTTTTCAGCAAAATGCTGATAAAATTGTCTGAAAATACTCTTTACATGCAAGTAACCTTCATATCTATCTGAATCCATTTCTCATACTTACACATGCAGAGAATTGAGCATATCCTTTCAGTAAAAACCTATTTTCTAGCATACCTAGAAAACCTGACTCTCCATAGGGCAAAGACAAGAAATCTAGTGTCTTATATACTGTGTCAGCAACTATGAAAAAGCTTAACACAATTCATAAAATAAAGGATATTAAATACATATAGAGTACATGTGACTTGTTTTTCTTCAAGATGCTTTTGTAACTATCATTACTGCTGCATTGCTCGCCATTGGATATTTTTAATACCCCCCGCGAGATAAATAGCTCACTATTCACTATGGTACTTTACATCCATCACATAGTACATTGAGATACAGCTGTGTTCCACAAAAACCTATTGACGACAGGGGATAAATACTTCTTTTACAAAAAATAATTACATTGTCATATACCACTTTTCATCGTTATTAAAATCAAACTATTATAAAGAAATTCATGTTTTGAAGCAGCCTAAATTGAAAATATTTACCTGGTTTTGGTTTTTAGCCTGGATGATCATGTTCTGCAACAGTTTACAAAGCAAATTTGTAAAGCAAAGACACCAACAAGGCAAAAGTTGCCATCTAGATTTCTTTAGCGTTGGGGTTTGTGAGTGTGGAGTGTGTTTGGTTTGTTTCTTTTGCAGATTAGCATTTTTCCAAAGCAGAAAACTCATTTTTTGTTAAGTAAAAAGAAACCATACTCAGTATCAGAAAATACAAGAGTCCTAACCATGAACAGAGATATCATTGCTCATAACAGCTGATTATCTTCCAGGAAAATTCATTCATTTCAATCAGGAAATACAAGACTGTAAAACACACACACACTTATTTATGCCTCTTTTCAACAAGCTGAAACATTCATCACTGCACAGTCTACCCTTAGCACAAATGCAAAAGCCAAATACAGGAGCAAACATGGTGCAGATGAGTATCCCACCAGTGCAGAAATAGGGAAAGCTCTGCACCCAGGAAGGGTAAAAGTGGCAAATGGTACAAGGAGCTGCCAGAAGAGAGCTCAAGACCCAAGCTGGGATGTAACAGGGTTCAAAAGGAAAACCAGACACTGTCACCAATGAAGAATGAACATGAAAATGGAAGAAGTGACAAATGTCTACATTTTTTCCAAGGGCTAACAGATAAGCAGTGTTGCACAGCAGCAGAAGAGCTTAACTCAAGTGCAGAACCCAACTGAAGCAAAGACTGCTATTTTGCCACATTTCACATGGGTTAAACTAATCCAGAGAATGGTTTGAGAAGTACTGCTGAGTTTAAGATCTTGTATAGTAAGACTGAGCTTGAAGAAAACCTCTGCAGCCAAGAAATAATCTCATCCAGGTTTTGCTGTGCTCTCTCTCATCTGAATTATACCTTACATAGCAGTTGCATAGCTGTGTAACAAATATATGAATTTAATCTTTATCAGGTAATGTGCCTCTATACTCACAGAAGTAAACGATTGCAAAATTCACCTTGATCTAGGTTCTCAGCCTCTAGCTACCCACTACACATGATGAAATCAAACGTATTTAACTACCATTCATAGGTGTATGGCGTGAATAATACAGCCAACATGGTTTTCCCATGTAGACAAGATATTATATATAGAAATATGCACTCACAGAGCTCAAAATAACAGAGAAAAAGACTTGCTGCTTCTAAAAAAAATCCCTGCTACTCCTCTGTTGTGTAATTTTACCTAGGACTTTCAATTGCAAATGTAAATTGCTTTTCTTCCAAGAGAACCAGAGGACATCCCAGTGGAACTTTAACTACCTGTTTGATGCCCAACTCTAGGAGCCAAGTTAGGATTTTCATCTATGCTGAGAAACTGCCTTCCCATGAAATGTATCTCCAGATTCATTACAGAGCAGGGAATGGAATAAAAGGGCTGTGACAGGTACAACTGAGTACGTAACTGTAAATTCATTTCTTCAAGTGAATTATAATCATTATGTTTGCAAATGTATTCATTTTCAGTGGAAAAAAAACAGCTGTTCTCATGAGAGAAAAATTCTGCTTCTATGAGATAATTATAGTTTTGGACTTTCTCTTCTATGGAATTCCCTTTAAAAGCTGCTGATTATACCATGAGGAGCAGCAGCTGGCAAGTATCTTATTTGATTAACAATTCAAGCAAAATTTACATAAAACCTCAGCACACAAGGTCATGGTTTCCAGAGGAGGAGAGAGCCCTGCCTGCTGTGTCTCTGCAGTGTGACCGATTCCAGCGCAAGTCATTGTTCTGAAGCGGCTGTATTTTAAACAGGGCCAAAATTCCCAAGCTGATTCAATAGCCATTGCTACTAAATTCTAATTGTCCACAAAGTAGCTACATTTGCAGCTTTTTAATTGCCTCAGTGTTGTTTGTTTGTGGGGTTTTGTTTGTTTTTCAAATAGATGTGTTTTTAATAAGCGTCTTTCCTGCTTTTGCTATAGAAGTTCTCTGTAGGGAAGCAAAATGCAAAATCAAGATGACAGTAAACATAAGGACTTAATATTTCAAATGTGGCCTTCCAGCACAAAGCAGCCAATTTGTAAATAAGACCTTCTTTGTTGTAAGGTGTATGAAAGGATTTCAGTTTTATTCTTACAGTCTCAAGCTCTGATTTATATTGTCAGGGAGAGACTTTTAAAGCCACCTACCTACATATCAAAAGAAAAGGAAAGAAAAAAGCCACATGCTTTCATTTTCACCTCCAAGTGAAGTCAATGATTGGTTGTAGCTTCGAACCTGGGTAATAATGACCCACCTTAGCTTTGTTCTGTTTCCCCAAGCAGCTCATCTTGCTGGAAATCTGCATGGTTCTGTTTGCCCTACAGCATATTTCTGCCTATAAGTGAAAAACGCCCTCTCAGGCACTCCCATGGGCAGACCATATGTGCCAGCAGTGGACTAAATTCGAATCATTCAAGCCATTAGGATCAGGCCTTCAAGGTGCCTAATCAGTGACACAATGCCCTTGATTCATATTTGAAATATTATCTTCAACATATTTATATCCCCTTTTTTTTCTTTTTGCTACATAGCATAGGTTTCCATGAAGCTTGCTATGTTCTCTCCTTGGATTTATTACAGGCTCTGGCAACTTTACCAACTCTGTCTTCCCTCTGCACTTACACAATTGGGACACAATTTGCCAGGGCTTGTTGAACACAAAGAGTCCCTTTAAAGGTTTTGTCTGAGGGCTGTTGTCACTGAATCACTAGCTATAGGCTTGATCTTATTCCTCTGAATTGTAAGGACAGCAGGATCGGGACCCAAATGAGATAGCGTCTCTGACTTCTGAGTCAGACTGCACTGTTAAAATTCCCATTACTAAAATGCAGCCTTTCTATTTCTTTGTACGCAATCCTCAGGACTTCTCAATAGCAGCAGGCAAGAAAATTCCAGTAATGCCAGAGAGATCTTTACTTGCCTCAAGTAGAAGAGAATCCATGGGAATTCTCAGAAGCTTTTTTTCTCTTGCTCCCTGCAATTATTTTCTATGCTAAAAGCATAATTGAGAGGGAAAAAAGCAGATGACATCAGCTACCAAGAAGGAAAATATCAAGAAGAAATGACACACTGTGGAACAGAAAGATACTTCACTGCATAGATTTCCCATACGACTTTAAGCAACTCTTATCTCTCCTATAACTTCTCCCTACTTCACGGGAAGTCTCTAGGATGAAGCTGAATGCCAGCTCTGAGGTGTTCACAGAGAACAGCAATGGAAGCTGTATAAATATCTAGATAATTACAAAGCAAAAACAATGTGAGAAAGTTGTGTGAAAACAAATGAGTAGTCAGGAATAATTACTCCTTTAGAAAGAAAAGAAAGTACAGGCAGCTTGGCCTGGAGATGTAAGGCGCACCTGCACTCCACTTGAAAAGCTGTTGCTGTAGTAGAGTGCACTTAAGTTATTGAGCTGTCACAAGAAAACTCACTTTTCCTTTATTCTGGTGGGATGCATGGAAAAACAAACAACTTCGGTTTAAGTGCATTAGGAAAAATGGGTCAAGTGGGACCACGTGCACCTACAATGGGTATTGCCCCACTTTCAGTTAAAGCCACCTGACACCCTTCATTTAAGCAGAAAACCAGAAAGTAAGTAATTTTCCTCCTTTCTTCCCCTGCCCCCAAGTGAGATAAAACAAACTACTTCCCCTCACTTGAAAACCTAAAGTGTGCTGGGCATCACATGGGGATGATCCGTTGCAGCTCAGGATAGCTGTTGAAGGCAACACTTAATACTTATTTATGGACTATGGTCAACCCTAAAGAGGAAAGGAAATCCTGGTTTGACCCAGAGTTTTCTGCTCTTCGGATGTTGTTCCTTTGTTTCCGACACGAGGCTATAAGCAGGCTGGGGCCCCCAAGAGAGCATTTTACATTACTTCCTTCATCTCAAAGCAACTTCCCATAAAATACATTTGAATGAATAGACCATCTTACTCTATACATTAAAATTCCTCCACCTAAGGTAAATGAGACTGTGACAATTAACCAAAGCCACAGAGACCCTAATAAACCCTTACAGAGTGGACTTAGAATTTCTTATTTCAACAGCTTAGAAAAGGTAATGGTACCTTTTCTAGTGGGCACCCTAAGAGAAACTTGAAAAAGGGACACAAAATGCAATTTAATTGGATATTAAATTTGGTTATTCAAAAGTTCCCAACATGAAAAGAAAAAGGAAAGGGACACAGAATATGCATAAACTCTGTAGATAAGGAAATGCCAATAGGATGCAATTACTGAGTCTGGAAATTCAGACTTCAGTGGTGTTAGTACTAAAGTACACTGAGGTGGGAAAATCAGAATCAGTCTATACATATAGAATTAAAATATTCCATAATGATTTTTGTGATGCAGGACTTTTATTCTGGCAAACATTATGTCTATTACAATAGGTAATTTTCCTTAGAGAACACACTCAGCATCAGACTCATTACCAACCTCCTCCACAGAAAGAGCCACCAAAGAGGGAACTGGAAAGGCTATCTTCCTTTTCCATCCCTTCCCCTCCCAGCAGTCACTCTGGGTGGCAGCTGCTCCCTTCCCACACTCCCTGCTCTCCAAATTTCTCCCTGCCTTAGGAATCATCTGGCCCTTATTCTGTGCACTGCTCAGTCTTTCCCTGATCCCCCACATGTGGGGCTGCAATACAGACCTCTCTAAATCCATGGAAGGATGATTAGTACCAAACAGGCAGCCCAAGCACCTTCCAAAAAGCAATGATTCATGCACATGAGGGACCATCTTCCTGGATTCAATCCAACAGCATGTGGAGATGTTCCTGTCTATGGTCAAGCCAGAGTCAGCTCATCAGAGGAGCTTGGCTGTGTCTCAAGATCCAAACCAAGGACCAAACTAAGAGTGTATCACCCAGGAGCTCATTGGGGACCTTATCAGAAAGGTTACCAACATGTCTCATATCTAGTTCGTAGAGAGACCTGGGCAACTGTCCTGGGCTGCATCAAAAGCAGCGTGACCAGCAGGTCGAGGGAGGTGATCCTGCCCCTCTACTCTGCTCTTGGGAGACCTAACTTGGAGTATTGTGTGCAGTTCTGGGGTCCTCAGCATCAAAAGGACATGCAACTGTTGGAACAAGTCCAGAGGAGGGCCACGAGGATGATCATGGGACTGGAGCACCTCCGTATGAAGACAGGCTGAGAAAGTTGGGGCTGTTCAGCCTGGAGAAGAGAAGGCTGCGTGGAGACCTCAGAGCAGCCTTCCAGTATCTGAAGGAGCGCTACAGGGATGCTGGGGAGGGACTCTTCATTAGGGACTGTAGTGAGAGGACAAGGGGTAAGAGGTTCAAACTGAAACAGGGGAAGTTTAGATTGGATATGAGAAAGAAGTTCTTTCCTGTAAGGGTGGTGAGGCACTGGAATGGGTTGCCCAGGGAAGCTGTGAATGCTCCATTCCTGGTGCCAATCAAGTCCAGGTTGGACAGAGCCTTGGGTGTTATGGTTTAGTGGGAGGTGTCCCTGCCCATGGCAGGGGGATGGAACTGGATGATCTTAAGGTCCTTTCCAACCCTAACTATTCTATGATTCTAGGATTACTGCTACTAGTGCCTTGGATACTGAACCTGTAGCCCACGGCAATGCAGAATGGTGATTGACCCAGGCAGGAGCTGAAAGAGACGACTTCCAACTACGCACCACGTAAGGCACCAAAAAAATTTAACACGGGGCAAGGCACCCACAGGCTATTTAGTTAAATGCTCTTTATATTTATTTTCAAGACAACTGTGCTGCAAGGCCAAGATTTCATTATTTAAATCCTATGTAATATAAGGAAGTCATAAATTCAAAATCCCAAAAATAAAAGGTATGATTTTGCTGAGAGGGAGGGGAAGGTAGATACAAATACCATGGGTCCAAAATTCCAGGCATAAATTGTGTAATTTAAGTCTCCTAAATCTGTGAATGAAGCCACAGTTTATGTTTACAGCTGTTACTTAGAGTGGAGAAATCTTCTGGCCCGTGACAGAACAGCATCTTATTTCTTTAGTCTTGCCTGAAAGTTATTATTCATGGACCACGGTTCTTTCCCTAACAAGTACTTGGCTAGAAAGATCTGTGTTTTGTGCATCAATCTCACTGGGATTAGCAAAGAAAACACTTAGCATGAAAACAGCATCAATCTATTCACACTCAAAATGAAGGAAAAGAAACTCCAAATTGATACGTCAGTTAAACTGCTTCGGTTCATGTGATGCTGCTTCATCCTCCCTGTTGGCTTAAAAAATAGGAAATTTCATGATTCATGAAGAAATGTGGAGGGAAACCAGAACATTTCCTATGAGTTTCTGTTTTCTTCCCCACTTTTTTTGGTCTGTAATGAACAGCTGTTCATTGTCCAAAATAGGAACTCCTTTTGCAGTCTTTTACACATCAAAAGGAAGCCATCTTATCCGTCCAGTTTCCCAACCCTGCAAAGGCATAAACACTCATTTCCTAGTGCTGGGCTTTAAGCGTTTCAGCTCTGTGAACCCTGGCACCTAAAGGCCAACACAACACCTTCCCATGATTTTCTTTCTCACCTCCTTTTATCAACTATCAGTTGGCTGTAACTCACCTTTCCCTTTAAGATCACTCGACGAACCTCCACTTGCTACATTCTCTCAAGCCTGACTAAGCCAGCCTTGCTGATGGAGAGGGTGGAGATGGCAGCTATGCTGCGATACCTTATCAGCGTGCTGATACTGACTTCTCAAAAGAAGTTTCTTAATGGCTAGATAACTTTGCAGCTTTCTCATGGTACCAACATCTCACATCAGCTCTTAGCCCAGTGTGGCACAAACACCTCCCAATCCTTTTTAATGCCACAGCATAGTTCGGAGAGAACATTTTATGAGTCCCATCCCTGAAGCTGCACACAATCTCTGCAGCGCAGTGCCAATGCTTCCCCACCTCAGCCTAGAGGAAGCATGCTATTCAAAATACAGCGTAACCTTGTATTTATGGTTTAATGTGTTCTGAACTGAGATTTTGAAACCTGTCAGGTTTTCAATCCAAATGGCCCTCTTGGTTTCCAGCCAAGACCTTTTCCTGATAAAGCAGAATAAGGAAACTTCTGTAAAAGTGGAAGTGTCTAAAAAGAGTTTAGCAGCGGTCCCTGGTGATAACAGAGGTTTGATGAGCAGTAACTGACCCAGCCTCCTAAAGAAAAACACTCGCAGCTTGCATATTCACCACTGCAAAAACAACTTCTTTTTTGAGAGTGAGGTTTCTTATACCAAGAAACTAAAAAGGGGAGGAGTATGGGTCAGATTTTTTTGTTCAGTTTTAATATAAACCCCAAACCCTCTTTTGAATGGAGCAATTAATCTGTATTTACCACTGCTACTCAGAAGATAAGCAGCTATTCAAATATCATTGGGACTTGAGCATACAGACACATGTTTAATACTCAAACTGTTGCAAAGCACACACTAAAACATTAATTCATCCAATTATGGGCCAAAAACTGGAAAAAGCTTTACTTCCCAACACAAACCCTCCCCTTGACTGCACTGGATATCATTCACAGCAGCACTAGTTATTACAAGCCAGATTCCAGCCCTCTTTCCCACACTGATCCTACTAACACGTGGGTAATCTGTTGATTTAAACAGAAATCCTTGGAGAGTCTTGAGCTACACAGACTGCCACGTAGCTACAGAGAGCTGCCACCACAATGGTTCATTTGGGGAGGTAAGAGTCTCCTGAACTCCTTTCCTGTGACTACTGGGCCAGACTCTGCTACCCTTGTATCCTTACACCTGCTCAGAAAAAGTCCATACCCTCATTCTAAGGCCAACTTACCTTCAGTTACACTAAGGAGCGAATTGGGAGGTTCATCACATGGATCTGAAAATCAATCTCACTTCAATCTAAACTTCTGCATTGCCAGAACTAGGGAAAGGGTAGAATCAGATCAAACATTAGGAAACAATTCTTCCCTGTGAGGTCGCTGAAGCGCTGGCACAGGGTGCCCAGAGAAGCTGCAGATGCCCCATTCCTGGCAGTGTTCAAGGCCAGGATGGACAGGGCTTGGAGCAACCTGCTCTAGTGGAAGGTGTCCCTGCCCGTGGCAGGGGAATAGAACCTGATGAGCTTTAAGGCCCCTTCCAATCCAAACCAGTCTGGAATTCTATGCAAATCTAACTTGTACCCTGACAACCATGGCTTCATCACAATGTATGACATTTTCTCGCTTGACTGAAGTTGCAATACAGACTAAAGAGACTCAAAGCCTTGCATTTCTGGGTTTATGCTGAATTACAGGCACATAAAAATATTTAATTATTAGATTAAAGCTGAAATGCTATAATTATTCAGTGTAGTCTTCCCTGTGGCAACTTTCACAATAGATAATAGTGCACTTTTCTCACAGTTCCCCTGAGTGAAATCCTGGTCTTTGCAGATGATTTGGTTTCTATTTGTTTGCTTTTGATTTGGATTCTGTTTTTAGCATGGGATTCCACATAATTAGAGTGTTTTTTATGTGAAAGATGAGGCCAGAAAACTGACAAATTGTCCCAATATTCTTATAGATCTGAACTGGCTGCAAGTCACAGCAAGGGACCACACAGAAAATTTGCACCAACTCTCAGAAAAGAGAAGCAAAAAATCCTTATAGACTGTCCTTCACTATGCTACCATTGGCTGTGCGAGCTTTACTATCTTTCCTATTCAGATAGATCCTCTACATCGCATGCAAAAGGCCATTTATGTAACTTTTCTAAGCCAGACAACTAGCTTCTCAGTGTTTCCCCATGAAAAGTTTTCATTTATAAAACATAAGATTTTCCTCTTAATACCTGCAAAGATTCCATGACTTGTCCTGATTCTAAATTTTACTTCAGCCAAATTTCAAGGCAATTTTACAACAGTTTTAATTAACATGAAATTATCTCAAAAATGCCTGAAGACCTATTTCCTCCCAATATTGCTTTGATTCAGCACGTACAAAACAAGAATTCCTGCTTCTCTCTGGATTTATTTTTTGTCTATAGATTATCAGCAGGACTGTGCCAAAAAAGGACAAAAAAAAAGCCATCAATTGCATTTTCATCCCCATAGTTTTGAGTTCTGAAATCTTCAAGTGGGTCCCGGGAAATTATCCCACCACAGGCATCTTTCATTTGCCCAATGAACCCCTTACTCAGCAAAGCATCATAGGTTTCGCTGACCTTGGTAATACTGTAAGGGTCATATTTTGCCATGGATGACTTGTTCTGAAACAATTTCTCCAGTGTGTTAGGCACACTGGTTGTTCTTTGGCATCAGGCATGCGTATCCTCTTGGTTTCGTTTTTTGCTCTTATACAAATATATTTATTGTGTCTACCACTAGAGAAACCTCCTGCCCTGAAACTTCTACATTTTAACATTTCTCCCTTTATTCCTTTCCTCATTACAATAAAAAACGTGTTAATGAACTTTACCACTTCTGTATGCTTGTAGAAATCCCATTCGCTGACTTGGAGATGCAACCATAACAGAACAACTGGGAGAATGTATTTCACTTTTCAAGCAGCAATCCACCAGCATGATGGCCATGGAAAGAAGTCATTAATAATCTCAAGCAGTATCAATTTATCTAGAATGAAACAACGAAGTGCAAAACAGAAGGGGCTTTTCATTTTCTCACCTCCAAAGCATGCAGAGAAACCATTAACAGTGAATCCAGAATGCATCCCAATTTCAGACTAAAAGTGCAAGACACAAGCATAAAACTATCTATAGATCATCAAGGTTATATAGACAAACCCTGATCAATGGCAAGGACTAAATATGTAGTGGTTTCAAAGAGAATAGAATTTCTCCTAGAATTAGGCTTTGAATAAGTTTTTGTCATCTAATAATTTACACTTTGAGATGGGTCCAAGTGCACAGGGAAAAAGTCAGTGCTAACAAAAATCTTCCATTAATTAACTAGTTTAAAAAAGAAATAATTATGAGTACCCGCTGCTAAAATAGAGAAAAAGGGGGAGTAACAATTCACATAAAGCTCTTTCATGACTTAACCTTTCCTATCAAACATCTGCTTGGGTAGAACAAGAACTTGAATTACTGCATCAGAAATAACTACCAAATGAAGCAAGTTTCTATCCCAGTTTAGTCTCATTTGCCAGTTCGGTCTATAGCCAATGCACTCGCTGGGAAATGAAAAGCATCAACTCATGTTTACAAAGGAATTGCAGTGAACATCTACAGTGCCTGCACTGCACTTGTGAAAACACAGTATTTTTCACTTTTAACACTGTTAAATACATCAGGGTCACAGAACCAACTATGCACAGGTAACTGCAGTTACCTCCAGATTCCACGTAGCCAGTGCTTCTTTCGGAACATTTAGCTGTGTGGAAGAAGTCTTCACGAAGATCAAGAGAATTTGACACTCTTTCCATTAACATTTGCTAAAGCAAGTACCCTCTACGAATTGTTTCAAAGCAGCAGCAATCTCAGTGTGGAACAGGGAGGTATCAAGAACTGAAGCATAGAAAAATGTGTATGGATTTATCCACCCATAGCAAAGCTATCATTTCAGGAAATCACTAAAATCCTGCAAACCAGGATTTGTCATTTGCCTTGGACACGAAACAGTTGGCATTTCAATTCAAAAGATAATACATTAAAAATCAATATAGAGCTATAAACTCTCAACATCTGAGCACTTTCCTGGGTTTTGCAGATGTCTCAACATTCTTTCGGAGTAGACAATTCAGCTACAAAAAGATGACTTACAATGGGTTTTCTTCGGACTGGTCAAGCAATTTAGGGAATCCTGCCCAGCTGTGGGGTTTTGCACTAGGTGTGAGAAGGGAGAAAAGAGGAAATTCCCATTGCCTAAAAAAAAACACCCCATGTATGAAAACCAAATGAGTAAGAAACTTGCTGATTCACTACTAAAGGACATTGTGGAATTAATCAGCCCTTAATCTGGGTACTCCTTCCCCGGAGGTCAGAAAGAATTCGTTTGCTGTAATATTTTTTGAGTATTTGAAATATCTAGAAACTAGAAAAAAGCTGAAAAACACAGGCCTTGACTGGGAAAGTTTGGAAATGGTCTCTACCAAGGATCAAAATAGGCTTTCATAAACAGCTCTGAATTTTCTTGGTGTTTGTTTTTCTTTCTTTTTTTTTTCCTCTATGTAGCAATGTTGTTTGAAAATGTCTTCACTCTGCATCTATGGGGAAGAACAGAATTTGCACAACAGTAGCAAGTCCACATTAAAGGCACCTTTGCTGCTGGCCTGGAACCTCCTGACTTCATCTGTTTGGTGTTATAAGGCAGATACCCTCCCACTCCAGCCCTTCATTTTGCCCAAGAGCTTGCTAAACACAAAACAAGTCCCAATAGCATGGTCCCAAAAGCACCTCAAGAAAGAGAAGATAAAAAGGAAAGGAAGTTTTGCAATGCTTGTCACAGAAAAGTTGCTTCTAACTCAAGGTCTGCCTACATGACTCAAATTATGTTTCTAATTTACAAAACCAAACTAACCATAGTTAAGAGCATACTTAGATGCTCTCAAATATAAGCATGCGTGCAGCTTCATTGACTTCACATACTTAAAGCTCAGTGCAGATATTTTGCTAGATCAGCTCACGTAATAAAAATTGCAGAACTAATACCACATAGCATTTAATGCCTGTTTAAATGTGGTTGTGTATTTCAATGTATGTCACAATATACATCCATAGCATTACTCAAAGAACTAAGGTCACTAAGGTGGATGGTGAGTAGTACGTGTTTGCAACATGCTTAAACATGGAAAACCTTATTTCTCTCTTATTATTGCCTGACAATGGTCAGCATAGTTTTCACACATGTATCAACATCACAAATAAGAACTGGCCCCATTTGATAGAGTGTAGTAAAAGGGCAATTGGACTTTAACATCAATGATTAAATCATGTCCTACCACAAAGCAGTGATAGGAGTGAAGGCAAATTTATTTATAACAAGGAATTTGGAATCTATTTTCATCACCACTAGACTTAGTACTCCTAAAAAGAAATGCGTGATAACAATGAAATCCTCTATACAGGGTGTGGGAATGGATTCTAGTATTTGCATGTCAAGTAACACTAATCTGTGTTTATTACATTTGTTGTCATATTTTTTACAGACTTATTGTATAAGGGAGATATTTATGAGGCCAAATTCACGCAAGTTGTGTACTTCTGATGGGATTCAGTTCCTAAAAGGCATAAATTTCACTGAGGATGCTTTCTATGTACATACAGTCTCCAAAGCATAAACAATACCCATAGAAACAAAGGAAAACATTGAGATGTTTGAACAATAGATATTCAAGTAAATAGCACATTAAGGTTCCTGTGACACATGAATGTGAAATGATTTGTGTTTATATCATACATGCTCCCTTTGAAATCATTTTTATATATGACTCAGAGGTCTGGTCCAAATCCCAGAGAACTCCATGGGAAGATTCCCACTACCTCACTGAGTTTTGGAGCAGGCTCTGAAGTAGATCCATACTGTTTTGAACACACAAACACACACACAGAGTTTGCTCAAGTATGGAATGACAATGCATTTGACATCTAACCAGAAATTATATAGAGATCTGGTTGTGTTCTTTAATCCCATGTCTTTGCTTTAAAAACCCACTGACCAGGTGAGCATGAGAGGATGGGATGAAGTCAATCTAAGGACTAAGTGTCAGAAGGAAAACCAGGTCCTAATCTCAGCTGAGCTACAGACTCACTGCAGGACCCTCCACTGGTTTGTGTCTTTCTGTCTCTCCTTTTCCTTATCTGAAAAATGGTAATACACACTCACACAGCATCACTAAAACCAAATGCTGCATCTGAACAACAGTTCTCAAGTAAAGAAACACAAATGCTAAAAAGTCAGGCCTTAAAATTTCAAGTTGTTCTACTTCTTCCAATTCCTTTAATTCTGCATACCTATATGTAGACACACACACCAAAGAAATTCTTTAGGAAGAGGTGAAATTTGCTTTTCTCCAGACATTTGGAAAAATGATGCTCCTGACGTGTTTTCTGCACCTGCCCTTCATAGCACTTCACCAAGATGAACCTAGCCATGATTCAGATCCTTTTCCCAGGCTCAACTAAAGCAGCTGGGAGAGACATGACCAGAATAAAAGTGGAGAGCTTCCAAATGCAGGTGTATTTTGAGAAAATGGAAAACGATTTAGTGGCAGTTCATAGCATTTCCTTCAGGCTGAAACTCCTTTCTTACTTCACAAAAGCTTCAAGTCTTACTAAAATAAACAAAGCCAAACAATATATAAGATGCCTCTTTGCACCTCTCAGATTAAGTGACCTGAGCTTCCCTTCAGGCCAATTGCACATTACTACTGGGGAATTGATTTATAAGGGACCCTCCACAGGTATCTGGCAGCTGCATAAACTATGAAGATAAAGCAACAATGAACGAACACAGATTGAAAATCATTTAAGCAGCAGAAGCTTTTTAAAATAAATATCTGAAAGCTGGATTCAAGACAGAATCATCTAGTTTCCTATAAGCAAAACTGCCCTTATTTGCTTTAGAATGCCTCTACTGCAAGAAACTAAACCTTGTTATTCCTTTACTCTAATTTATCCAAAGAGTTCCAGGTCCAAAGAAGTTGCTGTTAGCAGGAAGTCTGGAGTTTTGCATAATGAAGTTACTGAATGACATAAAATCTGCTGATCGAATTAGAGTGGAGGACAATTTTCAAAATGAGCCTTGCTCACACTGCAGAACTTTGCACTATGCAAAGCAGCAGCAATCCAAAGACTGCTGAAGTCACTAGAGGGACTTCCGCTAAATCTCTCCTTAGAGTCTGATAGAGTACAAAAACATAGAAGGTGACACAAGCTCTGATGGGTCAAGGAAAAGAATTAGTTTCTAAGCTGTAGTCTATCCTGTCACCAATCTTTCTCCCATAGACACTGAGGGGCCTTTACCTTCTGCAGTAACTCTGGCCTTTTCATCATCCTCAAAAGTCAAATCCACACTAGGGAACTGAAAAGGTAGGCATGTTATTTGTCCATGCTAACATATGGCCAGCTCCTATTTCTTTCACACACAGAGATCTTTAAACATGGCAACACATATTTGCTTTGAAAGAAAGTCTTTTAAACCAACTTCAGTCCATGAAAAAACACTCTCCGAAGTAGTACATGTAGATTCAACATGTATAACCTGGTCTTATGGTGCATGTCCATGTATCACAAAAGGAGATATTATGTATGACTGCATAACATTTATTGTCAGTTCTATGAAGGGAAGAGGTAGGTATGTGTCATGGTCCACCTTGGCAGCAATAACCACGCTTGCCTTTGTGCTTCACACACAATTACATGCACACAGATGGTTATCTGCATGCGAATGACATCTTCAGGATAGACCTTCAGCAGACAGAACATCAATATACAGCCACTGAGGATGTACCCTAAGCTTGCCCAAGCACATCTCAATGATCTTCAGCCTTTTAATAGCATTAAGAACCTTGTCAGTGATGCATGGGAAAGCCAATGATTCCTTTCTGTTGTGCTGGTTAAGGAAGGGGTAATATTTTCCAGTTGCCATGTCGGCAAGCTTCTGGTATTTAGCTGTGAGCAAATAACACTGTAGCTATATAAAAAGGGTTTGATGAGGTAATATAAAACATTACACTGGCGCCCAATAGAGTCTCCCAGGTCAGTAATATGCAATTTAAAGTGTTCCAAAATAACAAACAGGCTCTATACACAATAGATTCTAATGGCACTTAAAAATGCCCTCATTGCCAAGCTAAAGAATCTAGTAATAATAGTAACTTTTCAAAGTCCTAGAAATAGTTTTTCCTTAAATTAGCAGATTCACAGCCAAATGCAACAGGCAACACACTCACTTCTTAAGATTCCTGTTTTCTAATAGTAGTATTGCACAGAGTGTAAGTCTAACAACTGTTCCTCCACTGTATCGTAACTGGAGAAGCCTTAAACTCAAAGCCCTTGCTCAAAGAACATCCACCTAGAGGGACAGTAGCTGCTACTACTGCATCGAATGCTGCTCAGGCTTCTTGGGATGATGAGTCAGAGAGTGAGGAACTCCCTATCTGCACACAAGGCCAGCTCTGCCTATCTGCAGGCCAACTCCTGCACAGGTAGAAACATTATGGCTGATTATAAAAAGCTTTTTGCTGTTGTTTTGGTATTTTGCTCAATTTGCCAAGACATTTCAGTTACTTCCCACATTTAAGAGTTAACTAGATAATAAGAAAAACAGGTATCCCCAAAAGGCTGCAAAAGTGGCCATCCTTCTCCAGTGACTGTAAAGAAAGTAGAGACTAAATTAGACTACCTAATTCCTAAATGCCTATAGTTAGGTGAGAAGTAACTCCTCAGAGTGTTGTATTCCATGTCTTTAATGCTGTGCCATTATTTATATTTTCAAACAAAAGACAAAGTCTAACTGCAACTGTTGAAATAAAGCTCTTGAACAGCATAAATCAAGACTACAAACCTCCTACAGTTGTAGCAGAAAAGAGCCCGGGATTTTTATTCCCCTCTCAGTTTCTGGACCTCTTCAATTCACCTACATCATATTTTGCAATTTTCCCTGAAAAATAACGTTTTTGGTTTAAGTCATAACTGCAACTTGAGATTCTGTAAATTCTAGTATCTGAAGCTTGAAATAAATCTGGACTCCATAGTGCCAGTACATAATAACCAAAGTTTGAAATATTTTCTAAGAGTCAGAGCATGGGAAGCCTCAACTATCACACAGACACAGCTGCTGCTTCATTTGAGAAAAAGCTGTAGGTACCAGACTATGCAATTTGGGGTCCAGGATAACATTTCTCTTCCTTATTCGTTGATAGAAAAGAATTCACTGGATAGAGCTTATTTCTGTTGCATAGTATTCAGAAATGCCTAACAGATTAGGTATATGTTTCAAACTTAGCAGCAGAATAAGTGAAACATGAACAAGGTCTACTTTTTCTATATGTTTTATCCTAAAATGGATATATGCATCATTGAGCTTTTCTTTTATTATAATAATAAAAACATAGTGTGCTCTGAAGTATGCAAACCATAGCTATTTAAACTTTCCTCCTATTCCACATCACAAAATGCCGCATTCCAACAAACAGCCTCATAGCACCACTATGATGCCCCTTTGCTTTCTTCCCAAAGCATAGGCAGCATGTTTCCTAGTTTCTTAGATCTTGATTATCCAAACTAGTTCAGTTTTCTCCACGTTATTTATGCAGTAAAAATGAACTATACACATCCTCTACTTCTAATTTCATTATGTCCCATATGTTTCATCGTGCTCTGGTTATTGTTAAATGCATATATACACATATATACATTCCCCATGTTTCTCAAGTATTCTCCAAGGCACTCTTGGAGTATAAAACAAAATTGTAATTTTAAACAACTGGAATATCCCTGATTTAGTAAGGGAAGAATGGGGTGTTAGTCCTGAAATTGCTCTTTCCTTTTAACCACGAAACATACACCACAAAATGTGACTTGTGGTGGACTAAGAAAGACGAATTCCTTTCATAAAATTTAATGAGTGTAATGTTTCTATGTTTTATAGGGCATGGGGTGTGAAAAACAGTTCAGTTTTAGCCCTGATGACATTTTCATATAGGTGAAAGTAAAAATAGAGAGAGATTTGACAACTTGACGTAAGAGGGGCACAGTATTATGTTGCAAGGGTACTACGCATAAGTTTGAAGTGAAAGCATAACATCTGATTCTACTTCTTGTCGCATATGACTGTACAAAGAGAAATTTGGGCATGTTTTCTCTTTACGGCTAATAGAAAATGCAGGGATGTGAGCATGAAAACATAAGATTTGGGATTGGAAGAAAATGGAAGCTATCCCAAAAATATAAAGATCAAAACATTCTTCTACATTGCCCTAGAAACTACCAGCCTAGAGTCAGTGATCCCAATGTATTCCATTGTTTAACATCAGAATATTTCAATTAAAAACCATAGTATTAAAGAAACAAGGGTAGAGAACTGATCAGGAAAAGGGCAGGATAATTCAGTTAACTCCAATGCAGTATCTAACATTCTACAAGAAATGTAACTTTCTTGTCTTTTAATACTTGACAATATTACAAAATGAAACGAGAATGTCAAAACGTTTTGTCTTGATAGTTTCTTGCCCAAATGTCTTTCAGAACTACTACATTCCTGGTGATTTCACCAAAGTTTCAATTCCTTCCAGAAAACTCTGGTACACAGCTTCATGGTCAGCTCCACACTTAGGTAAAAAAAGACCAATGACTCAATTCCACTGATTTAATCCTCCGTTTGGGCTTCCCCCTGCCCACCTACAATCCTGATTCAGGAAGCTTTTCAGCATGTGTTTACATTCAACTACATGAATAATCTCATCCCTCTCCGGCAAGCCCTACAGCAAAGGCTTAAAAGCAAACCACGGGTTAGTTCTAAAGGAAGGACTAAATTTTCACTTAAGATTTTACAGGACCCAAATCTACAGAGCTTTAAGAACAAAAAAAACAAACCTAACAAGAAGAAACCCAAACCACACAACACACAAACCCCCATGAAGATTAAGACAATAAAAGCCCCTAATTTCTATGTATTAGCTCAAAATCGAAGTGTGATCTTGATCACAGACCAACAGAGAACTTACATACTCTGTCATGAGTCAGTTCAGCCAAAGCAACATTTCAGCCACTGTGTTCTCTCCCAGCTTAGTGATCCCACACTACACCAGAACGCAGCATGACAGTACCCTCCAACCAGTAAACCATCAAGCTGAGTTATTTTTATCTACCTCCTTGATCCCAAGGAATGCTTTTACCACGAAGGACCACTGTTTTTTTCACAGCTATGGGATTATGATTAGTGTGAATCTCTTCCCCAGCCTTCAGATGAGAGCTCCACCACAGGAGGTAACATCCCACTGGGCAGGTTTGGTTAGGGCTTGTTGTTGGTTTTGTTTGATTTGAGGTGTTTTAAATACTATTTTGCCTTCCCATTTTTTTCTTCAACCACTGTAAAATGCTAATTGGTCTCTACAGAAAAATTAACAAGTCAAATGAAGAGTACTCATCACAGAATGAAAAGACAGTTTTTAATACCATCCAAAACATGATATCAAGCTTACTAGGCTGGCACATGTAGAGCATACACTCTTACACTTGCCTAACTTCAAGGCTTGAACTGTTACTCACCAACACAAGAGCACCAGCTCTCACCAGGACCTCAGGGACCTCATCAACACCCTCAGCAGAAGGATTCTTTCAATATCTTTGGCAACAACAAATTGCTTCATTTGAGCATCTAGCTTTGGATAGAGGTAGCAAAATCAGGCAGGTAACAAAAGGTAGCCCAGAAGATTAAAGCTTCATCTAAGACTCATGGTAGCAGACAGGAATGTTTCCAGAGATTTCAAAGTGTTTCAGATTTGCCCTGGGACGTGTTGCTCCAGCAAATACTTAGAACAGATATATTGAGTTTGTTTATATAGAATCACAGAGGGCAGAACATAAACAGTAAGAGAACTGGGGCATTTTGCAATCATGCAGCATTAGCTGTCATGTCTTTGACTTGAATCATAAAGCTTTATTACCCCAGCATTCTTTTATTTTCCCCAGATTGGAAGAGTGTAGTGTACGAGACAATAACCTGCCCTGGATTGTGCAACGTCTGCATTCTCTCAAACATGGTTAAAAATTTACATGTCATTAGCAGCAGCAGAGCAACTCCAAGAAACATTTTCGCCTTTCCACAGCACTTGGAAATAAGGAATTTTAAGAAGTTAACTATTTGCTACATCAGCATTTTAGAACGACTCTTCCAAGTCTATTTGGACTCTGACACTACCGTTGCTATGGCCCTTCCCAAAACACATGAAGTGACATTGCCTGACAAGCATATCTCAAATTCCACCTTTTGTCCTCCTGTCATGTATTATTTATGGGGACAGTTGTGTGTCTGATGAACTATTCCACCACATTACTCTGTCCCAGTTTTAAGAAAATTTTGAGTGCATACTATGTAAATTCCATATTAAAGAATATAATATTAAATATATGTTTCATGTATATATGTGTATATATATAATGAGAGCTTTGCACTTGTACCAGGAAGAAATTTGCAATGGTTTAAGTTACTTGAGGACTTCATTCCATTCCTGAGGTAGACTGCCAGTTTATAGGCAATAATGTTCACATACAGCTATCTAGTTACACATATGTTGCCGTTTTAAAAATGATGGAGACAGGTTAAGCAAGAACTATTGCAGAGTAGGTATTATTTTTGCTGTGCTGCATTGTCTCCATTTCAACCACTGGCAAGCATTACTCTGACAGTCTGTACGTAAATGCCAGCTTTGGAACTAGATCCAGGAAACTTCATGATAAAGATTTCACAGTGTTTAAGGTTGGGGTTTGTTGATTCACTTCTCTGACAGCACAAATGAACCTAAACCCTAATTCTCTTCACGTTCAGTTGGAAACACTCTTATTCAGCATCCAAAGCTAGAATTATCAGAGGGATTAAAAACAAAACTTAAAGGTGCTCAATATGTGAAAACAATTCAAAACCCAAAAAAATGCATCTAAGAGCTCAGCATCCTGGCTCCTCACTCCAACTCTCTTGCTAGTCACCCAGTCAGTTCCTTCCCAGCACTCTTCCTTCCCAACTGGTCCAACACAGGAATTTTTCCTAGCTAGGCTGGGAAGTAGAACAACAGTGCACCAGCCCTCCTCGGCCTTAACAGTGGCTGGCAAACACACATCGAGTCTATGGAAAGATCAAGTACAACTGCATGAAGGACTATATCTGGAGATACTGATAAGTAAGAAATTCTATCGCTATAATATAATATCAATGTTGACATGAAGCATTAAAACACTGTAAGTGATCAAAAAAAGGAACTTGAGAATCCTATAATATCAAATGGAAGAACAGCGCTTTTCTGATAAAGGTATCATATGTAGTAGCAGAAAAGTAACCTGAGATGCTGTAGAAGGGTATTAGGATGTACACTTTAATGAAGATATTGCTGTAAGCCTTTACACCCTTTTGTGCTGTTCTTTCTTTCATAAAAAATCCCAAGAACAAAAATAAATTAATTTTTCCTTAAAAAAATAGTAAAATTTTTTGATGGAACAAGAAAAAAAAATATCCTCAACAAAATATCACCATTTTCATAGAAAATTAAGAGACAAAAGTCCATTCCAGCTCCAGTGTTTTATAAACCACATCACAATAGAAAAGCAGTATAAAAGTCCAATGCTTAGAAAACAGATTCCTGCTCATCTATTTAGAGGGTTCACACCTATAAAAAGCCTATGTTGCACTCTAATGCCAAGGCATAGATACACCTTCCGTGACCTCGAGCAATGGAAATGAGTTGCCTAATTTCAGGGAAAGCATTGTTGAAAACCTTGCCTCCAACTGTAAAATGTGAAAATGAACAGGCAGGAATTTGAGATGCTTTGATACCCCATCCATTTTTACATCTATGTTGGTGAGATTCAGACTGTAATATTGTTGGTCAGTATTAGAAGAGAAGACAGCTGGAGTCGAAAAAGGAGAAAATTCAGCTCCCATTGCTCCTTCACTGGTGAAGGCAATTCCTAAAACTACAGCTATTTCCCATGTGTGCCTAATTCTAGCAACTTTGATTTATTATTTGTTCTAATTATGTTTTATTATGCCTTTGTGGCTTTATGTCATTTTTATGGCTATACGTTAAAGCACCTTGAGCCATGTGCAGGGTGATCTACAAATCAATTAGTAGTCCAGTGGTGGCAATAACAGCACCATTATTTTGATGGACCTGATGATTAATCTGTAAATAAATGAAGATATCAATCTTTAAATGCTTGATGTTTGTCTCTGGTAACTGTATGTTTTTATATTGGCTCCTGCTTAATGATAAATTCTTTTAGAGGAGTGGTTAACATTGTCTAGCTACAGAGGCTGAATACTTAAGAGCACGTTCATGAGTCAGAATTTCCTGGAACAACAATACACTGAATTTGTCTGAAAAATGTGTAACAGGAGCA